>LPNX011093492.1:116573-132609 GCA_001517045.1 Pseudotsuga menziesii | reverse complement strand
TATATTCTGATCTAGCTACAATATTATCATGTTTCACTAATTCATATAACAAGTGTTGTAGGAATTAGAAAGGTGTCCTAATTTCCATCATTAACAACTACAATACTAGGTATATACCTATAATGTTTTTGATAATTATAAAGAGATGGAGGGTTGACATTGTAGGTTAAAAATTATACTTATAAGGAGATGGGGGTCACATCATATTCATATGTTCGATCAAGCAAGTTATCATATTTTCATTAGGAGAATAGTTTCAATGGTATAATACTAGTCTAAAAGACATAGGTTAATGGTTCAAATTCCTTTTATTATTATAAGAATTGCATATGGTTGGAAGAGGTACTCGCACTAAAAATTCTTAATATTTAAAAGGATTATATAGGTTCTTGTAGGTTTTCTCCAGGTAGGACCTTAACCAATGTATTAATGAATATTTTCCAAACTTATGGAGAGCATATAGATTAAATGTAACACAATATATATCTTCTTATTATTCTAATATCCCAGGTTACCTAATTGATATGCAAAATAAAAAAAAGTATATTTGTAAGGCATACCACCATTGAAATTTTAGCTCATATGATCTCCATGAGAAGAGAGATCATAAATACAACCAAGAACAAGAAATAATTGTTTGAATGCTTATGATAGATCTCTTAGTAAGGAAAGAAACAATAATGATTCATATCATGATGCCAACAGTTACAAATAGCAGATAAAAGAGAAAATATCTTATGTAGAAGCATAAGAGAGTCTATAGAAATAGACTAATTTAGTACAATTATTTTATCCTTATGGTATCCTTACTTATTGGAATGGGACCTTGAACGATATATAAGTAATTTGATCAAGTAAGCGCTAAATACACCCAGGTATAAATGCAGTAGATACTGACTAAAAATAATAGTATGTTTGTATATTGTAACCTCAAAATCTAACCTCAGATGAAAATGGCATCCCTTAGTTGGTAAGCTAAAATTGATTACTAGTGCACATGAATCCAATGAAAGAAACTCACTGCCCCATCCTTCTACAAATAAACTTCACAATCAATGCATTATAAGCCATGGTTATTACATTATTTAACTTTATGTCATCCACCGGCACAATAGGCTAATATACATGTTCTATTTCATGGTATACCCTCTCAACCTCCTTATTTGTATCAAGTAATTTTCCTTGTGAAATACACTCATCAAAGGATTGTATGCATGAATATTTTGCATGATCACTACAATTTTCCTTCATATTCTCTACTAGTGCAAGATAAATGACAACTTTGCCTCCTTTTCAGTGTCCATTATTCAACGTAGTATATGTTACTTCATTTGGTTTCAATAATTTTCAGTTAGGGATGATGGTTAAGGGAATACTTAAGGATAGATTAGATGAAATTTTGGATCTATATACCCATCGTTTTCTCTAATCTAGCTACAAGATTTTCATGGTTCACTAATTCACATAATAAGTGTTGTAGGAATTAGAAAGGTTCCCTAATTTCCATCATTAACACCTACAATACTAGGTATATACCTATATTTTGTTTGATAATTATAAAGATACGGAGGGTTGACATTGTACGTTAAAAATTATACTTACAAGTAGATGGGGGTCACATCATATTCATATGGTCCATCAAGCAAGTTATTAGATTTTCATTAGGAGAATAGTTTCAATGGTATAATAATGGTCTAAAAATCATAGGTTAATGGTTCAAATTCATTTTATCTTTATAATAACTTCATATGGTTGGAAGAGGTACTAACGATAAAAATTCTTAATATTTAAAAGGATTATATAGGCTTTTGCAGTTTTTCTCCAGGTAGGACCTTAACCAATGTATTAATGAATAATTTTCAAACTTATGGAGAGCATATAGATTAAATGTAACCTAATTGATATGCCAATTAAGAAACTAGATTTGTAAGGCATACCACAATTGAAATTTTAGCTCATATGATCTCCATGAGAAGAGAGATCATAAATCCAACCAAGAAAAAAACAAGAAATAATTGTTTGAATTCTTATGATAGATATCTTAGTAAGGAAAGAAACAATAATGATTCATATAATGATGCCAGTAGTTACAAATAGCAGATAAAGGAGAAAATATCTTGTGTAGAATCATAAGAATGTTGATGTATTTGTAACTTCAGAATGTATTCATCTATGTATCTTATGTCTTGTAACCCGATGTTTATTTCGGGATGTATCTATTAAGTAATTGAGTCATGTTGTCATGCCTCAATGTTCCGATCGGGAGGATCAATAATGTAAACAAGTCGTGTCAATTCATTGTGGGTAACCCTCCGATTGTCTAAGGGTTAAAGTCCCCGTAGTTCCCGGGCACTAGGGTTATTAGACTCTCCTCGTAGAGGTTGGCCCTAGTAGGGTTTTAGTCATGCCGGGATTAGTATAAATAGAGAGCTGGAGTCTCTATTTAGCACACAACTCATACACACTCAAGTGTAGCGCATATTTGAGGAAGGAGAAGACACTAGGGCTAGACAAGAAGAAGGATACTACTGTTGGGAGGTCACTTACAGTTTTGGGCTTTTCTATTTTGGTGTTGATTCTATCTCTGAGGAAGTTGCGGGGTTTTCTCATTTACAGTTTCCCTGAGGAAAAATATTGTGTTCATTGTCTCTTCTGTTTAATTGATGTGCTTGTTATTCTCTCAGTTAAAGATCCTAATAATGCTAGCTTAACGTTGAAAAACTAACATGGTATTAGAGCTAACCTCAGAAGAAGACACTGTGCAACTGCGAGAACTAGGGCTTCCTAGTTTGTGGATATTCCTCCACAAATTTTTAGCAAAAGTAAGGTGGAATAACTCTCCTCCTCAAGGCACATCTTTCGGTCGAAGCAGAATCCAATTATGAGGTTTTTCAGTTTTGGACCCGACACTACTGCCGAAAATTAGGGCTTTTCATAGAAGAGGAATTTTTCAGTGAGCCCAAGCCTGGATTGATCTCCTCCCCAAAATCGAAGTTAGGGATAAATTTCAAGGCAATTGGGTGGACAGAACTCTGAAAAGGAAAAAACCTAATTTGCTCCTAATCCAGAACTACAGAATTTCAGCTCCAAATCTAGATCCGACATCTTGACCTGGTAAGATATAAATCTTTTGTATTTCCATTTGAGGTTCTCAATTCAAGATGTCTCATCATACCAAGATTGATGAAAAGATTGAGGGAGCTAATAACTTCTGATCCTGGAAGTATAGGATCTCCCTGGTCCTGGAAGAAAATGAGTTGGACTCCTACATCCATGAGGAGGTTCCAGTTCCAGAGGGCGATGAGGCTAAGGCCTTACCTAAGAAGAATATGGTTATGGAAAAGAGGATTATTGCTTATTCTATCAAGGATCACCTTATCCCTTAGGTGTCCTCTCTCAAGACACCTAAAGCTATGTTTGATGCCCTAACCAAATTGTTTGAAGGGAAGAACATAAACCAGAAGATGACTCTGAGGAATCAATTAAAGAATGTGAAGATCCAGAATGCAGAGGCCATCCAGTCTTACTTCACAAGGGTTTCTCAGATCAAGGAACAATTGGAAGCAGTAGATGAAGAAGTGGAGAATGCAGAAATTGTGATGACCACCTTGAATGGTCTCCCTAGGACATGGGACTCTTTCATTCAAGGGATCTATGCTAGAAAGAAGTTAGTCAAGTTCAGTAGATTGTGGGAAGAATATTTTCAAGAAGAATCTCGGATAGCAGCTCGAGAAGAGAAGATGGGAAGTGAAGATTAAGCCCTCACAGTACAATCCAAGAAACCCAGATCCACCCATCACAGAAGTAAGTACTCTCATCACAGGAATAACTCTAGAAAGCCTAGATATAGGTCTAGGTTCATTTGCTATATATGTGATGAAAAAGGACACTTTGCTAGAGAGTTTCCTAAGAACAAAAGTAGCTCTCACAAGAAGAATGGAAGCAAGAGAAGACATCATGGTCATGCTGTAGAGGATGATGAACCTTCATAAAAAAGAACCAGATATGAAAGTGAAGATTCTTCAAGCGAGGATGAATATGTTTTGATCTCCGCTCTCATAGGAAACATTACTCATGGAAGTGATGATTGAATTATTGATAGTGGGGCCTCCAAACATATGACTGGATTCAAGGAATCCTTTGTGAGACTTTCAGAACATGAATCACCTCACAAGGTGAAGCTAGGAGATGACTACCAATATCCAATAAAAGGTAATGGGGAATCTTCCTATAAACTAGACTCTGGTAAGTCTCTAACAATGAAGGAAGCATTGTTTGTGCTAGGACTCAAGAAGAACCTTCTCTCCATATCAACACTGGATGCAAAAGGAATGAGGGTTGCATTCATAGATGGTCAAGTCATCATGTGGCCAAAAGGAAAGACTATCAATGATGTGGTGGTGATTGGAGAACAAGAAGGAGGTTTGTACAATTTGAAGGGCCATCCAGAACAAGCCTTGGTCCATGACATAGTAGAGCCAAGTGAACTTTGGCATAGAAGGCTTGCACATGTGCATTACAGAGCACTATCTCTTGTAAGCAAAGTTGTTGAAGGTCTTCCAGAAATGCAAGCAAAACATGACGGGGTCTGCAAAGGATGTGTGAAAGGAAAGAACACAAAGAAGACATTTCCAAGTAGTGAAAGCAAAGCAAAAGGAATCTTGCAAATCATCAACTCCGATGTATGCGGTCCTATGTCATCAAGCTCACTAATCGGGTATGCATATTATGTTTCTTTTATTGATGATTTTTCTAGGAAGACATGGGTTTACTTCATGAAGAATAAAGACGAAGTCTTCAACAAGTTCAAGGAATTCAAAGCCTTGATCGAGAATCACACTGAAAAGAAGATCAAGACCTTTCGATCAGATAATGGCATAGAATTCACTTCGAATGAATTCAAAGAGCTATGTAAAGAATCGGGGATTAAGAGGGAGTTGTCCACTCCTTATAATCCACAACAGAATGGGATTGCAAAATGGAAGAATAGAACTATCAAGGAAGTTGCAAGAGCTATGCTTCATGATCAAGATCTTCCTATGCATATTTGGGCAGAAGATGCCAGAACAACGGTGTATGTACAGAACCATACTCCACATAGAGTACTTGAGAACAAGACTCCTGAAGAAGTCTTCTCCAGCAAGAAACCAAAAGTCAGCCATCTCAGAATATTCAGCTGTCCTATGTACATACACATTCCAAAAGAGAAGAGAACAAAATTAGATCATTTGGGAAAGAAGGGTATATTTGTGGGATACTCTGAAAGCTTGAAGGCTTACAAAATATATTTCCCAGGATACAAGAAGATTGACATTAGTAGGGATGTGACATTCGATGAAGACACAGCTTACAACAAATCCAAAAAGAGACCTACTAAAGAACCTGAAGAAGCAAAAGCACCTAGAATTCATGATACAACCATGAATGAAGAAACTCAAGAAGAAGATCGAGAATTTGAAGAACCACAAAGACCTGTAGATCCACCTCTGGAGAAGAATCCTCATAAGAGGAAACCTGCTTGGGTATGAGAACTTATCTAAGGTGTGGAAAGCTATGGGGCTCTAGAAGAGAATCATAGAGAAAGAAAGAGGACCAAATCCTACTCCAGATATGTAGCTTTACTATGTGATTTCATTGATAAAGAACCTTCCAGTTATGAAGAAGCGGCAAAACAAAAAGAATGGAAGGATTCTATGATCGAAGAATATCAATCGATCATGAAGAATGATATTTGGGATGTTGTCCCAAGACCAGAATGGAAGTTAGTTGTAACTTCCAAATGGATCTACAAGATCAAGCATGCTGTAGATGGGAGCATTGAAAAGTATAAGGAAAATTTTGTGGCTCGGGGTTTCTCTCAGAAATAAGGAATAGATTATGAAGAAACCTTTGCACCTGTAGCCAGATACACTTCCATTAGATCAGTACTTTCTCTGGCTGTAGTGATGAAATGGAAGATACACCAGATGGATGTCAAGACTTCCTTCTTGAATGGTGTAGTGGAAGAGGAAGTGTATGTAGAACAACCACTCGGTTTTGAGACACATGACAGAGAGTCTCATGTATGCAGATTGAAGAAATCCCTGTATGGTTAAAATAGGCACCCAAGACTTGGTACGACGGAATTGACAGTTTTCTATCCAGTTTGGGCTTTACAAAGAGTAAAGCAGATTCCAACCTATACTACAAGGTTGAATATGGCAACCCAGTGATGCTTCTACTATATGTAGATGATCTATTTGTGACAGGTATGGATGGGTTGATTGTTGATACGAAGAGAAAGCTTGCTGCTGATTTCGAGATGAAGGACTTGGGTATGATGCATTATTTTCTAGGTATGGAGGTGTGGCAGAGTGCAGATGGAATCTTCCTTGGACAAGGGAAGTATGTAGTAGAGATCCTAAAGAGGTTTGGGATGATGGACTGTAAGGCTATGGAAACACCTATGGCATCGAACCTGAAGCTATTGAGTGATTCTTCATCAGAGACAGTTGATGCCATGATGTATCGTCAGATCATTAGGTCCTTGATGTACATGACGAACACGAGACCAGACATTTGCTTTGCTGTGAACACCTTGAGCCAGTTCTTGATAGATCTGATAAATGTTCACTTGATTTCTGTAAAGCATATTCTGAGGTACCTAAGAGGTACAGTTGATTATGGGCTCAAGTACGATGTGAATCAGAAGATTAACCTGGAGGGTTATGTTGATTCAGATTGGGCAGGCAGTGCCATCGATAGGAAGAGCACTTCAGGATGTTGCTTCAGTATGGGATCAGGTGTGATCTCTTGGTTTACTAGGAAGCAATCTTGTGTGGCACTGAGTACAGCTGAAGCAGAGTATGTTGCAGCTTGTTTAGCTAGTTGTGAGGCAGTATGGCTGAGGAAGCTACTGTCTGATTTATTTGATCTCTAGTTGGATGCTACTTGTATACATTGTGACAACCAGAGTTGCGTGAAGTTTTCAGAGAATCCAGTGTTCCATGACAAGTCAAAGCATATCGAGATCAAGTATCAACATATCAGGGATATGGTGCAGAGGGGAGCAATGAAGCTCTAATATGTTGCGACAAAGGAATAGATAGCTGATGTATTGATGAAGCCATTGGCTAGGCTAAAGTTTGATTACTTCAGGGAGAAGCTTGGTGTTCTCCAGATCGAGGTTTCCTCCAAGAGAAAGTGATGAGACCCATAGCCATTCTGACATGGTGAGAGGATTGCTTCCTTCCATGGTCAGATGTAAGGGCTAAGCCATTCTGTCATGGTGAGAGGATTGGTTCCTTCCATGTCAGATATGAGTGCTGGCCATTTTGTTGAGTAAGACAGATGTATGGGCAACTGCCATTCTGGGAATGGAGGCACCTGGTCAGTTACCAAGAAAACTCATTCTAGGGCTGAGAAGCCATTCTGATGTGATAGAGGGATGTGTTCCCACTTGATCAGATGTAAGGGCTGAACCATTCTGTCATGGTTAAAGGATTAAGTTCCTCCCATGTCAGATGTGAGTGTTGGCCATTCTAACGAGTAGGTCATATGTAAGGGCAACTTCCATTCTAGGAATGGAGGCACCTAGTCAGTTACCAGGTAGCTCAGTCTAGGAATGGGGGCCATTCTGATGTGATGATAGGATTAGTTCCTTCATGATCAAATGTGAGTGCATGCCCTTTCGATGCGATGTGTTTACACATGGTTGAATTTAAGTGCAGATCCTTTCCAACAAGATGAGGTTGGATATAAGTGTTGAGCCATTCTAGAGTGATGTGTTTACACATGGTCAAATGTGAGTGTTGTGCCTTTCCGACAAGATGGGGTTGGATGTAAGTGCAGTGCCTTCCCAACAAGATGGGGTTGGACGTAAGTGCAGATCCTTTTCAATGTGATGTGCTTACACATGATCGAATATAAGTGCTGAGCCTTTTTGACAAGATGAAGTCAGATGTGAGTGTTGGGCCTTTCTAACAAGATGAGGTCAGATGTGAGTGCTGGGCATGCCTTTCTGACATGATGAGGTCAGATGTAAGAGCTAGGCAAGCCATTCTGACTTACGTGTCAGATATAAGCATTGATGAAGACATACATGACAGGTAGGCCTACAGGATTGACTCTGTAGAACTTCCTATGACAAGAAGAATCGAGATAGCACCATTATGAGATAGCATATGATGATCCAGACTTGATGATGATCCAAATCAAGTGACAATCCAGTTGTGATGATGATCTAGACTCGATGATGATACAGATCAAGCGATCCAGATGTGATGATGATCCAAACTTAATGATGATCTAAATCGAGTGATGATCCTACAATGATGAGCCAATAGTCATTATGATGCAAATCCTATGATAAAGAAGACTTGAATAAGAAGATGACTTGAATACAAATAAGACTCGAAGACAAAAAGAATCAAAGACAAATAAGACTCGAAGATGAAAAAGACTTGAAGACTAAGAAGACTTAAAAATGACAAGATGTTCCAGTTGATGCAGAGAAGAAGACCAGTGCTGAAAATTGTGTCGAAAGAATACCTTCCTAGTTAAGAGGGAGTGTTGATGTATTTGTAACTTCAGAATGTATTCATCTATGTATATTATGTCTTGTAACCTGATTTTTATTCTAGGATGTATCTATTAAGTAATTGAGTCATGTTGTCATGCCCCGATGTTCCGATCGGGAGGATCAATAATGTAAACAAGTCATGTCAAGTCATTGTGGGTAACCCTCCAATTGTCTAAGGGTTAAAGTCCCCGCAGTTTCGAGGCACTAGGGTTATTAGACTCTCCTAATAGAGGTCTTCCCTAGTAGGGTTTTAGCCATGCTGGGATTAGTATAAATAGAAAGCTAGAGTCTCTATTTATCACACAACTCATACACACTCAAGTGTAGCGCATAGTTGAGGAAGGAGAAGACACTGGGGCTAGACAAGAAGAAGGATACTGCTGTCGGGAGGTCATTTACTATTTTGGGCTTTTCTATTTTGGTGCTAATTCTATCTTTGAGGAAGTTGCGGGTTTTTCTTCTTTATGGTTTCCCTGAGGAAAAACACTGTGTTCATTATCTCTTGTGTTTAATTGTTGTGCTTGTTATTCTCTTAGTTAAAGATCCTAATAATGCTATCTTAATGTTGAAAAACTAACAAAGAGAGCCTATGCAAATAGACTAATTTAGTACAATTATTTTATCCTTATGGTATCCTTACTTATTGACATGGGAACTTGAATGATATATAATTAATTTGATCAAGTAACCAATAAATCCACCTAGGTATAAATGCAATATATACCAACTAGAAATAATACAATGTTTTGATATTGTAACTTCAACATCTAACCTCATATGAAAATGGCATCCCTTAGGGGGTAAGCTAAAATTTATTACTAGTGCACTTGAATCCCTTGAAATCAACTCACTTGCCCCATCCTTGTACAAATAAACCTCACAATCAATGCATTATAAGCCATGGTTATTAGATTATTTAAATTCATGTCATCCACCGACACAATATGCTAATATACATGGTCAATTTCATGGTATACCCTATCAACCTCCTTATTTGTATCAAGTCATTTTCCTTGTAAAATCCATTCATCAAAGGATTGTACATATGAATATTATTTGGTTGATCACATCCATTTTCCTTCATATGCTCCAGTAATGCAATATAAATAACAAATTTTCCTCCTTTGCAATGTCCATTATTCAAGGTAGTATATGTTACTTCATTTGGTTTCAATCATTTCCAGTTAGGGATGATGGTTAAGGGAATACTTAATGATAGATTAGATGAAATTTTGGATCTATATTCCCATCTTTTTCTTTGATCTAGCTACAAGATTGCCATGGCTCACTAATTGATATAACAAGTGTTGTGGGTTAAAAACTATACTTATAAGGAGATGGGGGTCACATCATATTCATATGCTCCATCAACTAAGTTATTATATTTTCATTAGGAGAATATAAGTTTCAATGGTATAATACTGGTCTAAAAAACATAGGTTAATGGTTCAAATTCATTTTATCTTTATAAGAATTGCATATGGTTGGAAGAGGTACTAATGATAAAATATCTTAATATTTAAAAAGATTATATAGGTTCTTGTAATTTTTCCCCAAGTAGGACTTTAACCAATGTATTGAATTGTCAAACTTAAGGAGAAAATATAGATTAAATGTAACATCGTATATCTCTTCTCATTATTCTAATATCCCTAGGTATAAATGCAGTAGATACCTACTAGAAATAATATTATGTTTTGATGTAAACTCAATATCTAACCTCAGATGAAAATGAAATCCCTTATGTGGTAAGATAAAATTGATTACTTGTGCACTTGAATCCATTGAAACAAACTCATTGTCCCCATCCTTCTAAAAATAAACCTCAAATTCAATGCCTTAAAAACCATGCTTATTACATTATTTAACTTCATGTCATCCACCACAATAGGCAAATATTTCATTTCCGTTTGATGCATTTCTTTGGTTCCCTCCTTCCTTCCTTTGGTCCACCTACATGAATCCCAGTACCAGGGTCCTTCCCCTTTTCATTGAAAACCTTAGGAGAAAACCAGGGTGTTTTTTCTATCTATACCAAAAAAAAAAAAAAATTAAAATTTACCAAAAAAATGTAAAAAATGAAATTAAAAAAAAATGGGACCCCTAACATAAATTTTCACATTTTATCTCCCACGAATAGTTTTGTTGGGAAAGGGTGGCGTTTTCTTTTCGCACGATACAATGTTTACTTGCTTTGATTATGGTATTCAACACCATGAAATCTGAAGCTAAGATGTTGGGATATATTGAGGTGAACTGCATGAGGTGTAACTTAAGTTTCATTGCATTCTTGTTAAGCATTCTGTGTTATTGCAGGTATTTTCTCAATTCTTTCATGAAAACAACAAACACTCAAAACATTATGTGGTTTCTTTATTGACAAAAATCAAAATAGTGGTTCCTCTGCTACAAAATTTTAAGTGTAATATGCATTTTGTACAAAATTTTATCATATGCTTAGTAAATGTAATATGCATTATGTGGTTTCTTTATTCACAGAAATCAAAATAGTGGTTCCTATGCTACAAAATCTTAAAAATTATGTAAAAATTTTGGTTTACTCTAGGGCTAACCACGGATTGTGGTGGCTCTTCCTAGTTGAGTCGTGGATTGTTTGACATTCACTTAGCTGGGTTGTGATTGTTTTGTGACCACTAGAATTGGACTGCACTTTCCCACTACAGCAAGACTTTTACCATGTTCATATTTGGGGATGCATGTGTAAAAATTGTCCCTCTTGCAGCCTCTAAGGATGAGGGGTTTTCACTCTTGGAGACTGAGATATCTTGTTGGCTATTGTATGTGTATAACCTAAAACTACAACACTCTAAACCTCTCTCTCTCTCAAGTTATGACATCTGTTCCTTTTAGCAGACAGTCCTTACGGAATATAGTCTTCCCTTTTACTTTTGAAACTTGTTAGATAGATTAATCGTTTAAACAACTTTCACTTAGCAAGTGAGTGATGATAGACTTTATTTTTTTGATTATGGAGGATTTGTACAAGTGCAGACATGGAGGTAAGTGATTGTTTGTGATTGAATTATATCATTATTTTTATTTAATTTAAACTTTTTTTTTAACAGAAGCGAGTAGGTTTTATATTAATAAAACTATGGCTGAGCCACCCAAGAGGTTACATCTATGACTTCTTTGCAAAAAACAAAATTCCCCATCACATCAAATGGGAATAATACTTTTATTTAATTTAAATTGTTAGAACATATTACTTTGCACTTTAATAACAATCTAATAGGCTATAGCTAATCAATACTCTAATCATTTTTAAAAAAATAGGCAAAGCAGGTTATTTCATGAAATCAAAAAAATATGATTATGAACTTTACAAAAAGAACGTGTCAAAATGATAAAATGGGGAATAAATGGACATGCATCTCAGAAGGTGAATATTTCAAAAGAGAACAATGTATCTCCTTATGTAGTTATATAATGCTTATTTTTATTGTATGATGATGTTAGGAAAATGTTTGATAACATTCTTGTCTATAGTTACAAATAAGAGGAAAATGCAAACAATAGCAAAGAAGATTACACCTTCACTACCTTTGAATGACTCTACTAGTCCTAACAAAGAAGCAAATGACAAAGATACATTTTCCTCTTATTAGGAGGATTAGGAGCAACATGAACAAGGTAAGCCCATTAATTCATATTTTTCTAGATCTTTATAACTATAAATCTTATGATTAAGAATGCCATAACACCTTGATGTGCCATTCTTTTATAGAAGATGTTCACAAACAACCATGCCATATGGATACCAGTGTAGAAGGGGAAGATCCCTCGACACAAAAAAAGGCCGAGCAACATGAAGAACAAGGTAAGCTCATTAATGTATAATTTTGTAGTTCTTCATAAATAAAATTTTATGACTTAGACATCCATAACACCTTTACATGCCCTTCTTTTATAGAATATGTTCACAAAGAATAATTCCAACAAGATATTAGTATACAAGGTGAAGATCCCTCTACACAAGCATCAACAGAGAAAGTCAAGAAGAAAGGTAGAGGAGCAACTAAATGTGCAGAAATCAATAACTTGGAGGAAAATATTGAAATTCATATCCATGAAAGGAACCAATCAATTGGTCCAAACTCCATGAAGATATCTTCATTGATAGGTGTGCTTGCAAGGGAAATGGTTCCAATCAATTATTCTGATTGGAGGAAGGTTTCAGATCAATTAAAGGAGGACTTGTGGAACATTATTAATGTGAGTAGTAGACATTACGTGTATTTGTTTTCAATATTTCTATTTTTGGATGATTTCAAAGTTTATTTTCAAACCATGTATGACATCTAAAAATGCAATTCTTGTATGTTGCAGGCAAAATTCATAATCCCTCCGGTCCTTAAATAATATTGTATGAAATCCATTGGCCATAAGGAAAACAATCATAGATATCGGCTGACCAAAAAATACTCTGACCCTTATGAATCAACAGAGAAAAGACTAAAAAATGTTCCTACAATTAGGATGAGTGAGAAAGTGTGGAGAGAATTCGTCCAATCACGAGCCACCACTGAATTCTTAGTAAAGAAAAAGTTCACATATTATATAATCAAGTTTTTTAAAATGTCTATTGGCTTGTAATGTTGACTTATATATGTTATTTTAAATTTATTTCTAGGATATATATATAAGGAAAAAAAAAGGAAAATAGAGAAAAGGAGAGGGACTTGCACACCTCTGGACGTCGAGGTTATCAACGGGTTGAAGATGACATGGTAAACAATTGTGATGATATTTTATCTGATATGAGAAATATTAGCACATTTTAGTTTCATTGTAATGTCAAAACTTAAACATAATATTTTACTTGTTGCAAATAAAAAAAATCTATATCCTCTAATGATACAACTACAAGCATTACTAGGGAAGACTTATGGAAAAAGTGCCATCAAAAGAAAGATGAGTCATGACTCTCCAATCACACCAACTATAGGAGAAACAATAGTATGTTCTCAACCTTTTAATTTAGATATTGATTAAAATTTCATTTTAAATGTTGGAAATGTTTTCTTCTATGATCTAATTTAATTGTATGCCAATGTTAGCAAAAAATTGAACAAGCACAAGTAGAAGTTGCATCTCAAGAATTTGTAGCTAGGGATGAGACTCTTGCCAAGGTACTAGGAGTTGATGCAAGAGGACGATGTTGTGGTGTTGGCTTAGGAGTTACGCCAAATAACTTGTTTGGAAAAATTCCATACAAGGAGGCACTAGCTGTAAGACAATATACAGTGAAAGAAAAAATAGAGGAAATCACATCTTTGAAAACAACAATAACTGAACTACTGAAAAGAGTAGAAGATATGGAGAGAGAAAATGTGGTCAGCAAAGAAAGTGTTAGTGTCCAATTCTTTACTCTTGTCTCAATATACATATTTTCACACTAATGATCTGAATTCTAATCTCTAATTGCTCATATCAACAGTGTCCTAATGTACAAAATGCTCATGCTGAAATGACGCCTGTGGTGGAGGTTAGTTGTTTAATTATTATTTGAAATAATATTTTTCTTTCATATTTTGAATATATATATTAAATTTTGTTTCCTTGACAAAGTAATACAAGGGACACAACAACCCCTATGAACAGACTAATACAAAATAAATTAACATCAATGCATACTCCATCATCCATAGGAAGTATTGAAAATTTTCATAATTTAATTCAATATTATTTTATTTTATCAATATATTAGAAATCATTGTCTGTTGGGTGCAGAGTTGTGCATCAAAATATGATGAGCATTTGGTACAGAAAACACCAATGGTTCCATCGAAACTGGAAATTGACAAAATGAAAACACCAATTCAGGTAAGATTGTAATTATTTAATCTATGATCATCAATGTTTAAATTCTTATTTCCATGCATCTATCTTACTTTGTCTCATTTATTTTCAGGGTCAAGATAATGCTAATGAGTTGACACAAACTTCCCAATTGGGGTTGGAAGTAAAGAAATGCTTTCTCATTGCATTAAACTCAAGGGTTAAAGTTGTAAGGGCGATAATACATAAGACTGACCCAAATCCAATGGTACATTGTGTCCCTATTGGAAAAGGATATTATATTGTGAATCCAACATAAATTTTAGATCCTCTATTTGAAAATATAGCTTTACCAAGTCCCAGTAGCGCATTATGTAATCTAGAAGATGTTTTGTTGAGAATCATTCCTTGGCATAAGGATGACATTGAACTATGTAACTAGTGCTTATACTGCATGACTAGTGATTTCAGTGATGTTGTATCAACTGAGAACAGGTGATTTATTGAATATTTATACTTAGATCAAGACATAGTTTATAAATTTTTATTTTATTTTATTTTGGGATTAATATTTACATTTAATTAAAATCTTGGGCACATGTTGCAATTATATGGCATGGGCACAATTTCTGATTTTGTAATACATCCGTTCTATATAATCTTTGTTGCATGTGAAATGAGATGTTGTGTTGTTAATATCTAGATTGAGCACTCTATCTATCATATTTTTTGTAAATTAGTTTACCCTTCTATTGACTTCTATTACCGAAAACAGACATTTACAGCAAAAAAAACACATTAATATAATTTATTTTCCACATTGTAGCAAGAATAAGAAAATGACCAAAATTAAATATTTAAAGGAATAAGCTTGCATCCAAAAACAAATTCATATGCAATGATTAACAATAATAGTAAGTTGATTTCTCAACTCAATTGAGGCTAGGACCTTTTATGTTGTACAAAACAACCAATCTACAAATCATTTTGAATGTGAAAATCAAAACTAAGTTTAAATACAGACTACTCAATTTCATACATTAAAGTCACCATGTTATTACATTGTTCATTATGTGTTTGATAATGGTCTTGATGGATTCACCATGGTGGTTCCTACCCATTGGGTATGACACTTGCCAAGTCTAAAGTAAAAATCAAATCACCTTGGTGACCTAGGGTTTAAAGAGAACTGGTTAAGTGTTAGACAAAGGGTTTGAGAGACCATTTGGAAATGCTCGCAAGGGGGTGTTCCTTTGATGATAAAATCCGTAAGATGATATGGTCTTGTTCATTTTTGAAATGGATATTTAGCCATGATCTTGATTTTTATTATGGTGATCAGATAAGGAAAATATCAACCTGCCAAAATAGAAGAAAAATCTTATTTTGCATGCTAAAGACAAAGAAAAAATGGCTGTGTTGTAAAGGGACTGAGTGATGCCCACATTAAGGTTGATGCTTGCACTAAGGATGATGTCGGCATGGCATGGCATGGAATATATGATGATGTGGCATGAATATGAAATCATTGTTGCATTATGACATCATTCTGGAGAAATATGAAAAATTAGTGAAAATCAAGAAATTGGACAAGTAAGGGAAAATCAGTCCAAGTAGCCTTAAGAGGATGCCCGCCACAAATGGTTTGTTGAAGAAAATGCCCGCATCACATGG
>LPNX011093492.1:100177-116268 GCA_001517045.1 Pseudotsuga menziesii | reverse complement strand
TAATGATTAAATAATATATTTAATGCATGGAGGCGCCTTAACTGACTGTAACTGATTGGTTGAACTGAAAGTAACCCCCAGTCAGTAATTAGGTGCATGAATGTCAACCAGATCACCCCTGGAGTGCTCCAGTTAGCCTCCTTGACTGTAGGAAAGGCTAAGTTAGCCTCCTTGACTGTAGGTAGGCATGGGAGTGACTGGGATGATGGTAATTAATGCTCCTTGATGTCAATTAAACTTAGGATAGTGGTTTAACTAGGCCAATTTGACTGAAGAGTGTGTATGATGGTAAATGTCTCCAACAGGGATATTATAGGTTGCTATTTTTTCAACTCAAACATGGTCTCATTTTGTCCAAAGAGACACTGAAGAAGAATTTATGGACCTCCCACAACTATGGTTTAGGGAAATTAGACCAAGGCTAGGAGAAGATCAAAAATTGTCCATGTATTGAATTATTGGTAAAATATGCCAAACTGGCATTAGGGAAATGCCATCCACAGCTCATAGGATGATGATAAAAATATTATGAGAGTGTGGATATCTAGAGTGTTGTATGATGCATCCAACCATATCATTATCCTGAACAAAAATTCTTTCAGGAAGAAGATATCAATCTTCCAAAAGTGCCTCTCAGCCATATTTGCACTGCTCCAGAAAAATTCCCGCTGAGGAGAGAGAAAGAAGCTCAAGAAGATGAAAGTGGTCTTGATGGATTCTCCTTGTTGGATTTCTAGCCAGTGGGTATCTCACTTGACAAGTTTGAAGGAAAAATGAAATCACCTTGGTGACCTAGGGTTTGAAGAGAACTGGTTAAGTATTAGACAAAGGGCTTGAGAGACCATTTGGAAATGCCCGCAATGGGGTGTTCCTTTGATGATAAAATTCATCAAATAATATGGTCCTGTTCATTATTGAAATCGATATCTAGCCATGCTATTGGATTTTCTTATGGTGATCAGATAAGAAAAATATCAACCTACCAAAATAGAAGAAAAATCTTATTTTACATACAAAAGACAAAGAGAAAATGGATAAGTGTTGTAAAGGGGCTAAGTGATGGCTGAATTAAGGTTGATGCCCACACTAAGGATTATGTCAGCATGGCATATATGATCGTGTGGCATGAAGATGAAATCATTGATGCATTATGAAATCATTCTGGAGAAACACGACAAATTAATAAAAATCAGGAAATTAGCAAAGTATGGGAAAATTGGTCCAAGTGACCTTAAGAGGATTCCCGCCACAAATTGTTTGTTGAAGAAAATGCCCACAACATATGGGGATATTGTAGGTTGTTGTTTTTTCTACTCAAACATGATATCAGTTTTTCCAAAGAGACCCTGAAGAAGAATTTATGGACCTGCCACAACTGTGGTTTAGGGAAATTAGACCAAGGCTACGAGAATATAAAAAATTGTCCAAGTATGGAATTATTGGTAAAATATTCCTAACTAGCCTTAGGGAAATGCCTGCCACAACTCATAGGATGATGATACAAATATTCTGAGAGTGTGGATCTCTAGAGTGTTGTATGGTGCATCCAACCATATCATTAGCTCGACCAAAAATTCTTTCAGGAAGAAGATATCAATCTACCAAAAGTGCCTCTCATCCATATTTGCACTATTCCAAAAAAATGCCCGCGGAGGAGAGAGAAAGAATCTCCAAAAGATGAAAGTGGTATTGATGGTTTCACCTTGTTGGCCTCTACCCATTGGGAATATCACTTGCAATGTTTGAAGGAAAAATGAAATCACCTTAGTGACCTAGGGTTTGAAGAGAACTGGTTAAGTGCTAGACAAAGAGTTTGAGAGACCATTTGGAAATGCCCAAAATTAAATATTTAAAGGGACAAGCTTGCATCAAGAAACAAATTCATATGCAATAAATAACAATAATAGCAAGTTTATTTCTTAACTCAATTGACGCCAGGATAAGTTTATGTATTCTATGAAAAATATTTATTTCATATGATATAGGGACATTGATGTCAAAACCCAATATACCTGAATTTGTGAAATAAAACAATATAAGTGAAATCAATTAAAAAAAACTCATTTGTGTGCATTCCTCAGTGTGCATTCATAAGCTTGCATTACCCAGCATGCATTCCTCAGCGTTCATTCCTCAGCTTGCATTCCTTAGCATGCATTCCTCAGTGAGCATTCATAAGCTTGCATTCCTCAGCATGCATACCAAACTAGCCATGACCACAATTGAAATTGGGTTGTCACGTACTATGGAAAAGATGAAACAGGGGCGTCTTGTACCATGGCAACAAACACAGGGGCCTTCTCTACCACGACATTGAGAGAAGCTCAGGGTTCCCAGTTTGAATGGTTCACGGTGAAAAAATTCCATGAGAATGTTGATGGATGGAGTGATACAAGCATATGGCCAACTGGTATGTTAAATATCCTTTTAAGAGCAGGAGTGGATAGGTTTTTGTTTGGACATTTTAATTTCCAAAATGACGAGATAGATAATGTCATCTATAGTTATGATCATGGGGCTATGGAATTGAATATTTTTGGGAAGAGGGTTCATCTAGACCTTGATTTGGTTTCCAGAGAAACCAAAATTCCACGAAGAGAGGGGGCAATGTTAAACTCATGGAAAACCCCCAAGCTAGAAAAGATTCATATGGCCAGTAAAATTTGTGGGAAATGGGTTGTTATTCCTAGGAATGGTCTCAAAATGGAATATGTTCCACAAGGAATACACAAAAACCTGATTCAGATTATCCTTAGGACCATTATGAATCACCACAAGCGAAATGATATTTTGGGTGATTGCATGAAGCTGTCCATTCACTGGGTTGAAGACATGGCCATAGATTTCCCTCATCTATTAGCTAGGAAATTGCACTCTGCATTGCAAGATAGTAAAATGAAGAGGGTCAAGTTCAGTTACCTAGGCACACTGCAAAAAATTATTGATTTATGTCGAACCAGTGTTGTAGGGTCAAATTCTATTAGAACATACATTAGGAAGCCTAAAGAAGAACAAAAAAATGAGGAATTACCTCAACCGTCTTTAAAGAACAATGTAGAAGGATTTTCTACTTTCACTACATCAACAGTACATGTACAACCTTTCAAAGACAATATGGAATCTGTGGGAAACGACATTCCTTCAATTTCCTATGAAGAACATGTTGCTGCCACAACTTTGGCTGGAATGCATGGAAATAAAAATGTAGATCAATGGGAGGAATTTGTGAACAATTATATGGATCGTTCACCGACTAGTGATGAAGACCTAATTCATGCCAAATATTTTTTTGATGGTAGATTTGTTTTTTCTTTATTTGATGAAATGGTGCTTTTAAAGAACAATATGCCTTGTGGGAGGATTCCTTCACATCTAGCGATAAATTGTGCAGAACTAAGGATGTCCAAATTATTTATTTGGTACATCATGTTACAGGTCTAGAGAAAAAAATTGTGGAAACTAAAAGAATAATTGGCCAAAAGAATAAACTTATTAAGGATCAATGTTTTGCATTTAGCGTAGTTCTAGAAGGACCGATTTCCAACTTTGACAAACTGAAAGACATGTTTCAGGATGAAAAGAAAAAAGATGAGGAAACTATAGGGAGGCTTTAAAATGAGCTGAAAAACAAGCCTTAATTTTTGAACATGCCACCACTAAAGACTGTATTTGGTAAGGAAACAAAACTTCAACAAGAATTGAAGCATAAAGAAACATTTATTGCAGGTTTGAAGGTTGATTTTGTAAAGAAAATGAGAGAAATGATCATTAAACAACAAAATGAGACTGTAGAATATGAAACAAGATTGGAAAAATTGAATAAAACAGTTAAAAAATGAGTTTCTACAAAACTAAGAGAATTGAAAGGATTTCAGCAACTCTCGAGGCTAAAAGAGCTGGAAGAGGAAAAGAATCAACAGTTAAGGGTAAACAAGTCTGGTCACTAGAAGAATCAGTAGTCAAGGGTAAACAAGTATGCACACCATAAGAATCAACAGTCAAGGGTAAAAAGGTTAGCACACCAAAAGAATCCAAATTCAAGGGTAAAAATGTCAGCACACCAAAACTTTTTGGTAGTACAAAACTTGGTGATGTAACTATGGAGAGATTACTCCAGTTTCAGAAGTCCTTGCAACAATGAGAGAAGACCTTGAATGAAGCTGCTTCAACAATCCATGTTGTAGAGTTAACATTTGCCTCATCAGATCCAGCATTGAAGAAGAAGATAGAGAAGAAGGAGGCCAAAATTAGAAACCTTCACCAACAAATATTGGAGAAGGGAAATTCACTACATTAGGGATGTGATAGTGAGATACAAGATTTGAAATACCAAATTAAATCTTTGCAAAATAAACCTATGGCAGAAGCAATTTTGTATACTCCATCTGATACAGGTTTGAGGGCACAAGAGATCGAGAAGGAGGTAGAACAGTTCAAGAGAAAATTAAGCGCAGTTCAATCTGAGATGAAGTGGATGAAGGATGGTCTCAAAATAAAGGAAGATGAGCACTCAAATAAAAAAAATAAAAATGTAGAGATGTTGAAGAAATGCCTAGAAGAAAAAGATAGATTGCATACAAAAGTGATAAGTCTTGCAAACAAAGTGAAAGAGCAAGAAAAACAATTAAAACATATGGCCGATGAAGATTTTGTAGAACTAGAGGGTTATGGAAAAGGAAAGATAAGCTATAGTGAATTTATTATTTATTATTCTAAAAAGGAGGAATTGCAAAAACCTGCTAAGTAGCCTAGAGTTCTATAATAATATGGTGTACATTTGAAGTCCATGTACATACTCAAATTGTTGTAATATAAATTGTAAGTATTTCTTGGCAATGCATATATTTTGATATAGTTAATGTGTTTCTAATGTGTAATACAAGTGTAATGTGTGATCCATATGTGTATTTTTCCTACATCTACGAGATTTTAGTGTCCAACCCATACTAAAAAGTGTGTATGCAACTACAAATGATGAAATATATTCTTCGTAGTATATTCTACAAATTAATTGACATATGAAATTCAATATTTAATTGACATAGCCATTTTCAGATGATTAATTCAATATTTATTATCAATGATAACCATTTTTGGATTCTTGTATTTGTGTTCGCTCAACATTTAAGTATCTTCTGAGCCGTATATCTGTACCAAAGGCAGAACAGAATTTTCTTCTCTATTTTCGAAAACAGAGGGCTGTAAGAAAGTGATTTAAATCCATTTAATATTTGTCGCGGTTATCAGCAGAAGGAGCGCCTTATATACTGGACAGAATTTCCCTCGGGAGGGGATCCTGTCCAATGCACACCGTCGGATTTCTCATCCAACAATGTGCATTGGGCAGGCTCCCCTCTCGAGGGAAAGTATGTCCAGTATATAGCCATCGCCATTAGCAGAATGCCACTGAAAGAAGGAACGCAAGTGGAGGCGTGCTACAACCAAGACTTAGGGTATAGAGGGGCTTGGGTTGAGGGAACTGTGATAAGTTTTACAAGAGGGCTTTGCACCATTAAATTGAACAAACAAATTTACAACAGGTATTGAAAATTTTATTTGGAAAATGGCTTTATATTTGAATTATTAAAGTGTTTTCAATCTATTTAATAGCAATCTTTGATAATTAATCTAGAGGGTCTCCGAAAAAGTATTTTCTATATATTTAGTAATATTTTTTTATATATTTATGATTCATAAACAAACAATTTCATATACCAAATTATATTAAGTTGATTTTAAAAATAAATTATTATTATTTTATCTTTAAACTGATAATAAATAAATAAAAATTTTAAAAATAACTATGTGTAATATATTTAATTTAATTCATAAAGGCATTAGCGTTGTTATATCTTCTTGACATAACAACAGTCCAATTTAATATTTCATTTAATTCCTGGATAGACATAACAACAGTCCAATTTAATTTTTCATTTAATTCCTGGATATTTTGTTATATATTCTTGACATAACAACAGTCCAATTTTATCATTTTGAGAAATGGCGTTATATTTGAATTATAAAAGTATTTTCCAGCAATTTAATTATCAAGCTCTTTTTTAGTAAATGATTAGACTATTTCTAATCTCTTTATTTTAGAACTTTTAAAGCTTTGTTCATTTTTAATATGTTTATCTTTAAAATATTTTATTTATTTTCCATAAAAAAATGAGGCATTTTAAGCTTACTGGTGGATTTCATAATATCTTAGTTTATACTACATAAACCCAAAAGCTAAATGTATGGTGTAGAGGTGTTTGTACAAGGGGGCAAGACAAAATCACATATGGCATTATATTGTCAAAGATATATGGTTTTCCAGAGGTTTTGAAAGTGGGTATGTACTAATGCAAATGTATGCTTCCAAGCTGTCCTAAAACCTAATAAATGAAAACAACCACACACAAAATCCATAAGGAAAGATGCCATGTAAGATTTGGGTTTGCTACTATACCAACTTAGATCCAAATCCTAGGCTCTATCAAGACCTGAGAGTGATAAAATCTCTCGAGGTGCAAACCTATTCTTAGGTATTGAACTCAATATCAGCTTTGGTGTGTCCCGTATAAATCCATTTATTTGATTCAAACCAAAAGACACATCTTTTTATTTAAGGTCCACATATAATATTTTTATTATTAATATATAATATTATTTATGGCCAGCATATAATATTTTTTATTTTGTTAGGAACAAAAATTACAACATATCCCCCATACATGGTTTTAAAACCAAGTGTAAGCCTCTGAGACCCTCCTAAAACCATGGGGTGTTTAGGAGGCCTTGCACATGGTCTTAAAACCATTTTCAAGGCCCTCCTAAACCATGTACAATAAAACCATGGGTTGTTTAGGAGGCCTTACACATGGTTTTAAAACCATTTCCAAGACCTTCCTAAACCATGTAAAATAAAACCATGGGTTGTTTAGGAGGCCTTGCACATGGTTTTAAAACCATGTGCAAGGCCAACATTTTATTGTTTTTTTTTATGACCCACATTTTTTTTGTGAATAATCTAATTTTTTTTATTTTTTATTGTTTTGTTAGTTAGAAACATTACAACATCTTGTTTTTCTCACGGACATTTATTTTGGCGGATAATTTTATTTTTTATTTTTTATTATTTTGTTAGTAACAAACGTTATAAAATAATATCAACAAACGTTACAAGATCTCCCTCATACTGGGCTGTAGAGCACCTCTCAATGCAATAATGGAATTTTCCCTTCATGATTGCACTAAGTGAGGTTGTTGGATATGAAGTCTACCCATTCGAATACAAATCCACATTTAAACACCCCATACATGATTGGGATCCAACTTAGCCATATACATCAAGTAACTAATAGCCCATACAAGTGGTTCATGAGTATCATCTAGTCTTATATTTCCTCTAGTATATTCTTGACCAAGTATACCTTGATAGTGTTATTGCAAAGGGTTATTTAGCTAGTAGACACCACTCTTTCACATTGTTGTGGGCATCATCGATACATATTACTTGATCTTGGATATTTTTTATGACTAATTAGTGGTTAGATTAACTATAGCGTCAAATGTCATGGAAGGCTTAGTTAAACACCCTGGACCTATTAAGGGTGGAGATTTAAGCACTTCTATGTGCATATTCAAGATAGGGCTATTTCACCCTAGTTAATTACCCTTTCATAATCCCATGAAGGTTTCAAAATCTCAATTGTCACTTTGAAGTCTCTCACTAATTGTGAAAAAATGCAATGCATGGATTTTGATCTCCTACAAGTTTTGATGTTATTCATAAATAGATGTGTAATCGCTCTTACTAATTATGGATTACTTGTTTTCATCTAATGATGCATTGAAGGAGAAAAGTCTGTACTCAACTATTAGTTGAGGCCCAATCAATATCTAGTAAACAAGGACTTCACCAAAGACCTTTAATGATATGGTGCCACTATGGTGGAAATGTATAAGGAAAATTTGAGAAATATAGAGAAGCAGAAGTAAAAGGATCAATTCATATTTAGGGATGGAAATTAGGATCTAAACCATGGTTTGTCACGAAACACTAGGGATTAGACATTAACCCTTGTGAAGTGTATTGAAGTGGTGATATTTATTTATATTGATTGGTAGATTGAATTAACTCCTTTTATATGGTTTACGTGTCATACCATGTCATTATTATCCATTGTTGACTCCATATAAAGCACTAGTATTATCCATAAGACTTATAGAAGGGTATTTGTAGGTGTGTATGATGGTATATGCAGTGGTCTTTACTCCATTAGGGAATATCCCCTAGGATTATGAGTTATCCAAAGAAGTTGAGGAATTAGTGTGTAGTGGCATTAGACCTAACTCCTCCTAGCTACTTACTGTAACTAGTCCTTTGGTCCACACATCCTTGCTATTTAAGTGATACTAATTTGTGTTGTAACATGTAGGATAGTCCATTGAGCTACCCTTTGTATCAAATAAGACCAAATCCCAAGAAATAGATTTCTTTTGTGTCAGCTTCATTCCATTCATGGAGAAACTAAAAATGAGGGAACAAAGGTCCAGTAACATCTATATAAATGTGAAAACCTACAAGGTGTAGGAATATTAAGAAATAAAAACCTCAAACAAAACTTTGAATTTGACCATGCAATAGATGCATTCAAACAAATAACCAAGAAATTTTAGAAAGGTAACCAACACATTTCAAAACAAAAGAAACTTGACGAGATAACCAAGAAATAACCAAGAAATTGTAACCAACATATTTCAATAAAATAGCCAACACATTTCAAACAAATAACCAAGAAATCATTGCATGGCTCATGGAGTGATTCCTTCCACAAGGAATATTTAATGGTGTCACTGTTCCTTAAGTGTTATTTCCATATTATTGTGTTGATTCTCTTATGGATGTGTTTGTGTTTATTTATGAAGTTTAAGAGTTTATTTTGTTTATGATACAATTTTGGGTTAAGGAACATAACACTTTCTCATAGGTACTCTTTCAAAGATTACTCTGACACTAGTGGTAACAACTAGTGTTGGATTTTCTCCATTTGACCCATATTTATTCCCTTATATGTTTCAGAGAAACAAAGCAAATATATTGACTTGATGGAGTAGAGCCCAGCCGGTAACACTTGCAACGCAGGTGCTGTCTCCCCCTAGAATATCTCTTCCTTCAATGAATAACTTCCAGAACCATGTTTCTGCAGTTGAGTGGGGGGATTTCAAGTACCTCATCCTTGCACCAAGGGTCTTAACAAAACCTAGGGGTGGAATGTCTATTTGTACTTACACGCATAATTGAGTCGTGACCCATCCCTTCTTATGCAACTTAATATGTGAACAAAATTTGTGCGGAATAATCAAATACAATTAACACATTGTGACTAATTGATCATTATTCATATGTCTGTAAATCAATAAGAATTCATCTCATTCACATTCATACAAGTAATTTAAACACGTTCGTCATTCACACATATACATATGAAATAACATGGAAACCCATCCAGGAAAAAACCACAAGGTGCTCTTCATCTGGCATGAGGAAATAGATGCACCTTTTGTTTGTGCACTAAGATGTAGACTCTACTCAAGACATTATTCTCTTTTTTAACAAACTCTTCCTCCCTCTCATGCTCTATTATATTCTCTCTCTCTCTCTCTCTTCCCCCCCCTTATACTAATGATCCACACACATCCTGGATCAACTCAACCTTTCCTACTAATATGTGCAATCAGTTACAAATCCTTTTCTTCATATGCACTCAGCAATACTCCATAGAGACATCGACCAACACTAACAGTCAGAAGTTATAGAGAGTTACTCGTCTCTTTAAAATATACTTCCATAGACTAAACCAAGAGACTATCTGGGATTCTAACGTCCAAGGTCTATACGGAAGTCTAACCTGCCTACAACTTGGGTTCTTCCTTTTATAGCCTACTTACAGACTCAATACAGACTAATTACAGACTCGTCTTCTCTCACTATCTCAATTGACTTACTATATCAAGCCAACATGCTGTCTTTCCCATTCTAGCAGCACCTAAAGGGAGGCACTAACAGCCTGGATTACAAAGATTCCTTCACGTGTGTGGTTTCCACCAGCTCTAGGCCGACCTCATACCCACGGTCGTTAAGGTCTATCATTTTCTAACCATTATTCCTTACTGTCGTTTTCCAGTCATTATGCTACTTGCATGCCTTCTGGTGCTGATATTTTTTCGTACCATATTGTGTCGCACTCCATCCTTCTACCACGCCTTCCTTATCTGGTACAACTTCTCCTTTCAGTACCTCCTCCTCTTCTTCTTTCTCTCTTTCTTTCATCTTTTGCATAATATTTCATCTTATTTCCTTTATGTTTCCTTGGTTGTAGCTCCTTCCTCTTCTTTTCTTTTTCTCTTTTTCATACTTGGGCATAATTATACATGAATTCTACCTTACTATCCCTAATCCCAACAACTAGGTTAAGTTACATTCCCTAAAAATTATTTCAAAGTTGGTAAATGAAAATTATGTGGTAAAACTCAAAGTATTTGGTTTCTCAAAGCTATGGTAGAATCAGCAAGAGGTGTTTTAAGAGTTTAAAATATACTTTGAATCCCACTACTTAAACAAATCGAGGAAGTTGCTAGTCTTTTTCAAGTAATATATTTATGCCATGTATATAGCCAATGCAATACAAAAGAAGATGAGTTGTCCAAAGTTGGTGTTCATGGATATCCTACTGTCTCTTTTTTTAAAGGAGGAACAAAAAGTAGAAGGGGATTCTACCATCTTTTCATAATTTCAACTTTTTTGGTTATAACATAACATGAACCATTTATCTATGTATTTATGTTGGTTTTAGAAAGGACATGTGAATGGATTTGTTTTCCTAAATCATTCATTTTTATCAAGTTTCAAGTTCCTTTTTTATTATATTATTATGTTGTGAAGTGTGAGGCTATGATTGTTATTATTAAATTGTTTATTTTATTATTTTTCCATTCACAATTACACTTGTACAAGTCTCAATTACTTGAGACACTTGCTTACTCATTACCTTCTTAAAGGGGGTGAATGATAAAATCTTATTAGTTCATCATTGAATATTGTAGACAAAATGTCGGGCCTGCACATTAAAAATGGTAGACCTAAATATGGAGGTGACCCTAGGTTTGTAATATAGTTATCAAGTCATTGTGTCTTGATGTTATAAGTTCAACTCATATCTCTAAATGAATTTGTAATTAACTTAAAGTTCCAAGTAAAAGTCACTCTTGAATAGTACATAGAGACAATATTAAATATGCAATGTGTGTGTGTGTGTGTGTGTGTGTGTGTGTGTGTGTGTGTGTGTGTGTGTGTGATGTGTGTATCCATGTGAATGCCCATCTTCTAGTATTACCAGTTGGGCATTTACCTCTATGTTTTCAATCACTCATTTACTATGTAAAATAAATCCCATGGAAATCAACGATTGGTCAATAGTGTAGTGTAATGATGGAAGATTTGATAGGGGCCATAAAAATTAAGCAACTAATTGCTTTTTCCCTTGAGATATGTCTTCTTATAAGGCCAAAGATGTAAAAGAATTTGATCCACTTCTTCAAAGTAACACTATGATCATTATTGAAATGCTTGTTGCTTCATTCCATTTTAAACCAAGACCAAAATGTCCTTAATAGTACAAAGAAAGTTAGCTTTTGTGTTAAGACCGATATCAACTTCATGTGCCTTGGATGTTCTTGGTAAAAATGAGGGTATGGATGGGGGGTTTGTCCAAAACAACCTTGTAGGGTGACATTTTGGTAGAACCATGATAGGTGGTATTGTACTACCTTTCTGCAAAGGAGGTGTGGGGAGGGGGGGCGAGGGGGTGGGGGTGTCAGGGAGGGGGGACTACTAAACCCAATGGCCATATTAGTCAATGTAAAATCCAATGGATAACAATATTTTTATGGTCAACACCTCACAACCTCTATTACTTGTTATTAGCTCTAATATCTCAAGTCCTAGGGTATCCAGAAGTATTATGACATGCATCATCATCGTGGACAAAGAAATTGTCGTCATCATCATCATCATTTCCATATGGTACATCAACATCATCTTGATCATCATCGTGGTCAACATTAATTACATCAACAACAAAATCATCGTCATCATTGTCATTATGGTCACTCATATGCCGTTAATTTTCTTAATCACTCATCGTCATTAGGATTCATGTCATGTAATTGTTAAGGTCATTTATATGTCGTTCCAAACATTTCAATGATAATAGGGTCATTTAGATGTTATTACATACATTTAGGTTCCATTATAATCATTTAGAATCCAAAAGTGTGACCACATGCATAATCATCATTGACATCCATGTCGTCATTGTCATCATACAATAAACCAACATTATTGTTGTCATCGCAGTCACCTTCAATATGACTGCGATAATAATGAGTAAGGAGCCCTACTACCTCAGAAGAATGGATGATATATACTTATACTTATCAAATCGTATCCATACGCTCGATCATAATTATCGTAATGCATCATCGCCATGTTGTTAGGGCTAATCAGATGCAATTAAGGTCTATCAAATGTTGTTTAGGACACTCAAATGCAATTAGAGCAATTTAGGTGACATTAAGGTAATTTACCTCTCATTAGGATTAATCAAGATCCAGAAGTGCCATGATTACGATCATTTAGGTGCCACTATGATAATTCAAGATCCAAAAGTACTATCACATGAATCGTGATCATTGACATTGATATATCTGATGTTATGCCAGACCATTTTTTAACACAATTCCTAGCTCTAAACCTAGTATAATTCCTAGAGCAGTTTCTTTCAAAAAAATTGGCATTATTCATGGTGTTATACCTGGCTCTATACCTAGCACTATGTTGGATTTTTTCTAGACCCGCAATTCATGTCTCTATACATGGAACTATATTGGATTTTATTCCTACCGAAATTCATGGCGCAATTCTTGTCGCTAACCCTGGATTAATATATGGTGTTATGCCATTTAGGAGGTTTTTTTAAGCTATTATGGGCATTATATGGGATGCATTTTTAGGCGTTAATTGGGAAGATAATTGGGATGATAATTGTGATGCTAATTGGGACGCTAATTGGGACATTAATTGGGATGCTAATTGGGGTGATTATTGTGATGCTAATTGGGACGCTAATTGGGACGTTAATTGGGATGCTAATTATCATCCAAAATAACACCAACTTTTAAAAAGGGATACTAATTGGGACACTAATGGGGACGTTAATTGGGATGCTAATTAGCATCCAAAACAGATCCAAATTTTAAAAAGGGATGCAAATAATTCCATTAAAGCACCATCCTGTGGAAAAGAGTCCACTTTGTCCAAAACATTAGAGGAAATTTCAACTCAAAATGGACCTCCTAAGGAAAATTAATAAAATAATAGTTAAATAATAAAATAATATTTATTAATTTTGGAGGAAGAAAAGAAAAAACTACTTTCATCTTCATATTTTTGACATATCGCCCTATGTTTCTACCCAAATTTTGATTGAGAGAGCTCGTTGGATGAGGAATTAAATTCCACATCCAACGAGTACCCACTCGACATACTTTTGATGGGCCCCACTACCCCAAAAACAAGAAATATTTGAAAAGACATGATGAATAAGAGAGTCTATGGAAATAGACTAATTTAGTACAATTATTTTATCCTTATGGTATCCTTACTTATTGAAATGGAACCTTGAATGATATATGAGTAATTTGATCAAGTAACCGGTAAATCCACCTAGGTATAAATGCAGTAGATATCGACTAGAAATAATAGTATGTTTGGATATTGTAACCTCAAAATCTAACCTCAGATGAAAATGGAATCCCTTAGGTGGTAAGATAAAATTGATTACTAGTGCACATGAATCCATTGAAAGAAACTCATTTCCCCCATCCTTCTACAAATAAACCTCACAATCAATGCATTATAAGCCATGGTTATTACATTATTTAACTTCATGAAATCCATTGACACAATAGGCTAATATACATGGTCGATTTTATGGTATACCCTATCAAACTCCTTATTTGTACAAGTCATTTTCCTTGTGAAATATATTCATCAAAGGATGTCACGTACCAATGCCCGATTTTCATGCGGACTTAATTTTTTTTTAAAGAAACTTTGTCCTTCTTTAAATCACCGATCATGGCCACAAAAACACTCTTCAACATCCCTAATCTGAATATAAAATCCACTATTGAAATCCAGTGCAAGATCAACGGCTAAAAATAAACCCGCAAAATCAACGATGTGGAAAGCCTGTATTGCGGGATCGGAGAAATGAAAAATGTGATCCCGCATTCTCCATCCCCCATCCCGCAATTATGGAAGGGAAATTTCTGAAAGGAATTTCGGAAAGCAGATTTCTCCAAACAACATTTTCGCATCCCACATCCCGCAAGTGCTAAAAGGAAATTTCGGAAAGCAGACTTCACCAAATGACATTTCCGCATCCTGCATCCTGCATCCTACATCCCGCATCCCGCAAGTTGTGGAAAGGAAATTTCGAAAAGAAGATTTCGCCAAACGAAATTTCCGCATGCCGCAACCCGTATCCCACAAGTTGTGGAAAGGAAATTTCGGAAAGAAGATTTCACCAAACGAAATTTCTGCATGCCGCAACCCGTATCCCACAAGTTGTGGAAAGGAAATTTCAGAAAGGTTAAATATGCAAAATTTTGATCTGCTAATGAAAATTTCTAAGTCTAAAACTGATTTCCAACATCCAGGCCATCACCAATCTGACCGATCTAACTTCATAACAAATTATAAAATTCATTGAAGTCATTACACACATAGATGAATCATTCATGAAATCTACAGCTGAAACACAACACATTCCATTCAAGAATTCATCATATTCATATTCATTTATAAACAAGTATAGTTGCAGTGATTGAAACACAAGAAATACTTATCTTTATCAGAGGCTTGTCCCACAACCAACTATGCCTCTGCAACGTTCCACCCAACCATAGGCCAGTGTGCTCATTAATCTCTCAGCAACATTGCCATCCCTGAGATGGGAATGATTTCCCCAAGGAATAAGGAACGCTAGAATACTTCCACATAGCCAAGGATACAATAAAACACAGCCAATCCAACATAGTTGGGTTTATTAGGATTACACAAGAAGTGATTTACACATAGCCAAAGTTTATACAAGTCACATCCAAGCCAACAGATGGGTTTATCAGGCTACCAGCCAAGCCATCCTTCCAGTTGGGTTTATCAAGCTTACACAGATAGAGTTTTACACTTAGAAAAAATTCACATGAGACATAGCCAATCCAAGAGATGGGTTTATCAGGCTACCAACCAAGTCATCCTTCCAGTTGGGTTAATCAGGTTGCCAAGGAGGTGGAAAGACTGACTGCTAAGATAGTGATATCAATCTCAAAGCTATGGACACCGACACCGGATCTAGCCTGACTTCTAAACATTTACACAACCAACACAAGGAAGCATCCCCTTCTCTACTACACAGTCCCTTAGGCCATGCCTTCCCTTCTTGTGCTATTCAAGGTATGCAAAGAAGAAAACAAACCCTCTAGATTGGTCTGTGAGGTTCCTCACACACTAGGTTTATCAAGTAGGTCTAGACTCCATTTCCATTCCCCAAATCAATTCATATGTCAAATGAGGATATTGTACGCATATAGCGACATCAGTTCTAGGATTAACAAAACGTAATAAAAGCCAAGGAATACACACACACACAACAATTACAAATTTGTAATTATTTCCTAAGCCAGACCGACTACTACAATTACCAAAACGAAATCATTTGCTTCTCATTCAATTCAAAATCACAAATCGAATTCTGGGCATTCACATTCAAGAATGACTAATAGACAAGAAAATCATGAAAAGGAAAACAAATCACCGAACATAAATTCCTGAAGGATCAAGACTCAGAGTGTTTTTTATTGCTAAGTGAATGCTAGAATGTCTTTCCAAAACATTCCACACAGTACAAATTGTGAGGGGAAGGTGAAACGTGACTACATGAGGGAAAGGAAGGAACTTTTGGTGTTTTATTTCCCAA
>LPNX011093492.1:68844-100168 GCA_001517045.1 Pseudotsuga menziesii | reverse complement strand
TCCCCAGCCCCCCTTATCCTTAGGAAAAATTATTCCCTCATGTAATTTTTTTCATTGACATAGATGGCTGTAGGATTTTAATTAAAATTGCAAATTTATCATGATGTCCAAAATTATAATGTTCATCTAGCATAAAAACACCATTGGCCTAAATCTTAATCACCGAAACATAAACACTAAATCGATGGTGGGGATTTTTCCTTGAGCTTGACACCATGATTATTTACAACATATTATTTAAATGAAACTGGGGTCAAAACTAGGGCGTTACATTCCCCTCCCCCTTCAACGGCACTTTCCTCAGTGCTTTACAACATTGAACAAAAATGCTTTGCTGGTACTACCCTCAGCAATACGCAGAATTGGACAAAAATGGATGTTCCAGTCTCATGAAATCCTCCATCTCCCATGTAGCTTCTTCAGGACTGTAGTGCTCCCATTGCACCTTTAACTGTCCTATTGCTCGATTCCGGAGCATTGTGACCTTCCTGGTGAGGATGCGCTTTGGCTCGATTTGGAACTCTCCCTCTGGTTCCACCTTAATCATATAACAATTTATTACATGGTTAGGATCATGTACATATATTTTAAGCAAAGAAACATGAAAAAAATTATGATCCTTAGTGCTAGCACACAATCCAAGTCTATATGCAACTGGTCCTATTCTTTCAAGCACTTGAAATGGTCTACAATATCTAGTAGACAACTTGGCACAACGCCCAAGCTTCAAGGAACTTTTCTTTGCATTCACCCTGAGGTAAACATGATCCCCAACATTGAACTCTCTATTCACCCTATGCTTATATGCATAGATTTTCTATCTGTCCTGGGATGCCTTTAGATTCTGTATGATTTTTACAACTTCTTGCTCCATCTCCTTGAGCAGTTCCGGACCAATCACAATTCTATTCTCTGAATTATCCCAAGTCATTGGTGTTCTGCATCTCCTGCGATACAAAGATCCATATGGACTCATCCCAAGGATTCTTGTTTTCCATTGTTATAAGCGAATTCTACCAAGTGTAAATAGTCTTCCCACTTGGATGGTTTGTCCATCACATACATACGAAGCATGTCTTCAAGAACTTGGTTAACTCTCTTGGTCTGTCTGTCAATATAAGGATGGTAGGAAGTGATGAAATTCAACTTTGTTCCTAAGTTTGCAAACAATCCTTTCCAAAATTTAGAAGTGAGCTTAACATCTCTGTCAGACCCTATTTCCTTAGGTAATCCATGCAATTAAAAAATTTATTTCATGAAAATATTATCAATATCATCAGTCTTATGCATAGAATTTACTAGTATAAAATGCACTTCCTTTGTCAACTTGTCCACCACAACCATGATGGAATCATGTTGTCTCCAAGTCATTGGAAATCCTATAATAAAGTCCATGGAAATCACTTCCCATTTTCATTCTAGAACCAGCAAAGGGTGCAACAAACCTCCTAGATGTTGATGTTCAAACTTCACTTGCTAAAACTTCATGCATCTCAAAATATATACAGCCATGTCCTTCTTCATGCCTGGCCAAAAAATTTTCTTTCTTTCTGTAGCAATCGTCTTATGATATCCTGGGTGACCAGAATATGGATTTTGATTGATTTCATCCATAAAAACCCTCCTCAAATCTACCACATTTGGAATATACATTATGCTCTTATAAGTAAGAAGTCCATCCTCTTCTAACTTATAACCTTCATACTTCTTTTCAAGGATTTTCTGTTGTATTTTATCCTTCACCTGTGCATACATTTCATCTTCAACATTACGGTTAATAATCTTCTATCTCAAATTTGATTGGAAAATTCTAATAGATGCCACATGCATTTCTTGTACTTTCCTACTAAGTCCACCAGCTACCATATTCTCCTTACGTTTTATGTGCTTGATTTCAAAATAAAACTCACATAAAAATTCCATCCATCTAGCTTGGCTAGCATTCAGACTAGGCTGATCAAAACAATATTTCAAACCACAGTGGTATGTCCTTAACTCAAATTTTTTGTCCATCAAGTAATGTCTCCACATCTTGAGAGCATGTACTATGGCTGCAAGTTCTAGATCATGAGTGGCATAATTCCTCTCATTCTCCTTCAGCTTTCTGGATTCATAGCATATCATGTGGTTTTCTTGCATAAGAACTCCTCCAAGTCCTTAACCACATGCATCCGTGCATACCATAAAAAAAAATTCTAGGTCTGCAACTATCAAGACAGGTGCACTGGTGAGAAGATACTTTAACCGCCGGAAACTTTCTTCACACTTCGAGGTCCATTTGAATTTTATCTCATTCCTTTGCAAATAAGTGATAACATGTGCAACCTTGGAGAATCCTTCAATGAATCTCTTGTAGTATCCTACAAGCCCCATAAAAGATCTTACCTCTGTCACATTCTTTGGAGTAGGCCAATTCTTAATAGCTTCAATCTTGTCAGGGTCCACAGATATACCCTCTTCTAAAATAATGTGACCTGAGTACTTAATTCTATCTTTATAAAAGTCACATTTTCTCAACTTTTCATACAGCTAGTGTTCTCCTAGAAATTGCAATGTTAGTCTCAAATCTTCTTCATGCTCTTCTTCATTCTTAGAATAAATAAGAATGTCATCAAGGAAAATAAGAACAAACTTGTCTAAATACCTACTGAAGACACTATTCATAAGGCACATAAATTTTGCTGGTGCATTTGTGAGACCAAATGGTACCACTACAAACTCATAATGTCCATACCTTGTTCTAAAGGATGTCTTATGAATGTCTTCATCCTTGATTCTCACTTGATGGTAACCAGACCTCAAGTCAATCTTGGAAAATATCTTTGCTCCTTTCATTTGATCAAAGAGGTCATCAATTATTGGCAAGGGATATTTTTTCTTCACCATGACTTTGTTCAGATGCATGTAATCAATACACAATCTAAGTGTACCATATTTCTTCTTTACGGACAAAACTAGTGCTCCCCAAGGAGACACACTCTTCCTGATATACTTTTTCTCCAATAATTCTTGCAGCTGCATATTAATCTCTAACATTTATGGTGTACTCATTCTGTAAGGTTGTTTAGACACTAATGCTACTTGTGGAAATTGAACCCAAGAGATAGAACAATTACACTCACAAAATTGCTAATCAAACATGCAAAGTTCACACTAAATGGGACTGAAATTGGAGCATAACACTAATATGTATTGAATAAGTGTATAATATCCAACCTTGTGAATTAATAGGCTTTTTCAATATATCATTACATGAGAGAATGGAATGGATAAAAATTCCATTCAAAATAGTAAAAAAGTAGGCTTACTAAATCTAGTCAAATCCCCCATAGGTGCATAAAGTAGTTTCCAAATCTATGAAGATGCTCACGAATTTGCTAAGTCAAGTGGGAAAGATAAAGAGGTATGGAAAGACAAATCGTACATTCTTTTACTTGGAGAAAATAAGGGAGGATGATGTGGGAAAAAAACAAGTCAACTACACCTAGTCTAGCTTTTCCTTTTGCCTTAAATCAGAATAAAACAAGGCATCTTTTCAGAAAAAGTAGATATGCACTTTGGAGGATCTAGAATAAAGAAGACATGCTAAATTGGGTTTCTAGGATGTTTCCCAAGTGCTCCATGACTCAGTTTTAGCATGTGTTGACTTCTAGGACTTGTAGAAGGAAACTAGCATAGAATGGAATCTAGGAAACTAGGTAATAAGACAAAAATAATTAAATTAATGTCTAAGGTAGGTAACTATGGGTTGATTATTATAACACCCCCCCTTAAGCCTGACTTTATGAGTAAATATCAAAAAACCATAGGGCCTAGCAACAAGGCTTAATCACTCTTTACATATTGCTTGTCCATACAACCAAGGAAAGAGGCAAAAACCCAGTGGGAAAATCCTCCCTTAAGCATGGACAGGAAAAACAACATTTTGGAAATCTTATCATCAATTATGCTTCATAGCATGATCAGAAATCTCCAGTAGTTATTTGATATTTCTAGATGTCTTCTCACAAAAAAAATTGGTGAAGATGTCTGCTACTTGTTTTGAAGATGCACAGAAGAGTAGATCAATGGTGCCATCATGCACAAGTTGTCTGATGTAGTGCATATGGATCTCAATGTGCTTGGTTCGATTTCTATGAACTGGATCATTGCATATTTGAATTGTTACCTGATTATCACAGTATATAATAGTTGAAAACTCTTATTCGAAGCCACATTCTCCAAGTATCCCCTGTAACCACAAACATTGAGTTGTTGCATTTACAACTCCTCTATACTCTGCTTCTGTAGATGAGAGTGCTATGGAAATCTTCTTCTTGATTGACCAGCTGATTGGTCCTTCTGCAAGCATGAACACATATCTTGATGTACACTTTGGATCTACGTTGTCACCTACCCAATCACTATTAGTAAACCCAATCAAATCAAGATCAGATTTTTCTTTGTAGAAGATCCCATGAGTTCTTGTTCCTTGAACAAAATTTAGGATCCTTTTGGCTTCCCTCCAGTGGATCTCACGAGGCTGATCCATGTATATTGAAGCCACACTAACTGCATAAGATAGATCATGTCGAGTGTCTGTAAGATAAAGAAAACACCCAATCAACTGGCTATACAGTGTATTATTTACCATAAGAGAAGAACCTGCTTCTTCAAGCTTAACTCCTGAAAGGAAGGGATTCTTGCTTGGCTTACAATATTTCATGTTGAAATTGTTCAGAAAATAAAAATCATAATTGGACTGATGTACTTTGATTCCATGTTGGGATTTAGCAATTTCGAGACCCAAGAATTGGCTCAACAATCCCAAATATGTCATAGAACATGCATGGTTCATAGCATCCTTCAAGGAGGCAATCTCTTTCTTTGAACTTCCTCTAATCAGAAGGTCATCCACATACAAGAGAATAATCATAAAATAACCATGAATAAGCTTCAAATAGACATTAGGATCATACTTGCATAAAAAAAAACTCAATGATATCAAAAATCCATCAATATTGGCATACCAAGCCCTGGGGGCTTGCTTGAGCCCATACAATGATTTATTTAACCTGCACAATAAAGATGGATTAGAAACAAACATTTCAGGTTGCTGCATGTAAATCTCTTTAGTGATATCCACATTTAGGAAAGCACACTTCACATCCATGTGATGTGCCTTCCACTGCATTGAAGCTGCAATGGCTAGAGCTAGCCTTGTGGAGTCCATCTTTCCCACTGGTGCAAAGGTTTCATTGTAGTCAATACCATGTACTTGTGAGTAGATATTGGCTACCAATATTGCCATATATTTTAAAGGTGAACCATCAGTAGAAAAATTAGTCTTTAAAACCCACTTACGTTGAACTAGCTTCCTCCCTGGGGGAAGATCAATCAGTTCCAAAGTGTTGTTATTCTGGAGAAAGATGAATTCTTATTTCATGGTTGTTTTCCATATTGGATTGTGTGATGCATATTCATATGTCTATGGATCTGATTCAACTATCAGATAGAACTTCTTAGCAAATAGAGGATCTTTCACACAAAGGGCACTCTCAAATTGAGATCTAGTCCTCCTAGTGTCACTAGGATTTCCAGCTAGTTCCTGTTATAGAAGATTTTAACACACCAGGTGAATCACACTTGTATGGCCTTCCCCTATCCCTCTACAGACTCCTTAGACCCCTTGGACCATTTTTTTTCCTTTGATGTTTCCTTGACCATCCCTAAAAACATGTGAAAATTGCTATACGTGACTTTTAAACCCTTTATCACGTATATATGCAGGTTTGACCTCTAAAACCGTATACATCGGGATGTATGCAAAAATACAAATCCTTTTGGAGTTTTCCTTAACATGGATCTGACTCACTTATCTCCTGGCCCTCCAAATGCCTTGATATCTCTCGGATTCGACCTTTCATTACCCCATTGAAAAGCTATATAAGGAACCCGTTGGATACATTAAAGGCATAAGAGAATTGAGAGCAAAGAAAATATAGTCCATTGTTTCTAGAACTTGTGCTTGAGTCTGCTTCATTTTGTCCCTTGGAGCACTTTGGTGTTATTCCCAAGCTTTCCTTTTGCTTGTGAGCTTGCTATCGAGAGATGGAGGATTGAGGTGGTGGAGGCCCAAGTGTTGGATTTAGTTTCTCCGATTCGCAGATGTGCAGACAGAGGTTGTATCCATTGTAATCTCTGATTTTATATTAATAGAAATATCTTTTCCTATCCAATAATGTATGTTTGAATGGATATTTTATCCATGGATGATTTCAAATGCTTATACGTTGCTGATTATATATGCTAGAGTAGATCTAACACCCATATATATAGTATGCTTGTCTTGTTTACTCATTGTTGAGGAAGTGATTCATCAATTCAAGCTAAAGTTGGAAAGCTCAACAGGGATCTACTTCAACCATATGGAATAAGGTACAAGGTCTGATCCTTTAGTGTTAGATATTTGATTTCTCTTGCATATTGGAAAGGATTGATTTCTGGAGTCAAGCTGTCTGTTGTGGTACCCCAAGCCATAGGAATTTCTCTCCATAACAGAATTAGTGACTCCCCTAGGGATGTTCCTTGTTTTTATTTGGGGTTTGCGGGCACAATGGGCTTGATATTCTTGACTTTCTCTTTGTTTCTCCTTGTTTCTATGTTGCATTTTATAGGATGTTCATCCATTGACACTCCCATTTATTGGTTTGACCCTTGGCCTGTTTTTCACCACTATATTCTTTGTATACACAGGTTTTTGGCCAAAAGTGACGTACATACGCGGATTTTTGGCCAAAATTCGCGTATACATGCATTTTTTTGGCCAAAATCCATGTATACATGCAACTTTTTGGCCAAAAGTTGTGTATATACGCAGTTGTTCTTTAAACAGTCATGCACATCCTCCCTTTTGGTGAGTTTGATGTTGTGGGAAGTTCTTGGGTGGGTTGTGAGTGTGGTTGGGTCTTCCTTGGGTCTGATGTTGTCTGTTGGATGCTTCTTTTGCGACCAGAGACCGCTTTTTCATTGATTTTTCTTTGAAAGTAGTTTTAGTCACTTTTCCTTTTTGTTTTGCCATTAGTGCATTACTCTTTTTGTCTCGGTGTCTTGCTGGGCTTGTGTTTTATACTTTCTATAGAGACTAAGAGTTTTAGATGACTTTTATTGCATTTTTCATTCTTTTATATTGAAAAATACAAGGTAGTTGCATTTTTTGCATATGGATTTGAGGAGGTACTTGCATTGGATTGCTTGGATGAGAGTTTTATCTAGGCTTTCATATAGGAAGGATTGCATTGGCATTCACAAAGGAATATATATTTATGCATATCATGTAGTGGCATACCCTATTTTTCATTTAAAAAATATTGCACTTAGCATTGTTTGTTATGGTGTGCATATTTACTTCACTACTGAGTCACAACTTCATTAGTTGCATGACCATTTCCCTTTGAGAAATTATAGCCAATTAAAATCAACGAATAATAAAATGAATTACACTCTTTTATTTTATTGGGTGCATCAACAAGATTAGGTTTTAGGGTCTTGGAATAGTTCATTGTGAGTCAATTCTCCAAGACTGCTAAACACAAATAATTAGGTGTTTGTCCAGGTGAGATAGTGAAATCCTTGGTATAATTAGTGTTTCTCAAGATGCTCCTCTTACAAGGGAGTTAAGCACGAGGCAGTGTGAGCAATTATGATTGGGATGACCCCTGGTTGTAACTGAGTAGCACCAGAGATATTTCTAGGATTGTATTCGTATCTGGGGGATCTTTCAAGATTTTTGGGCTTTGCTACCCTGCCCATACAGTCAATCCTTCCTACGACTGTCCAACTGAGCATTGATTATATTGAGGTGACCTTAGTTGCCTTACCTAGGTTATCAAGGGGGTACTTTGCAGGGGTTATTCTACAGGTGTCCCAGCCATGTAGGGGTCAGACACCACAGTGGCTTTATGCGTTGAAGCTGAGGGCCACTATAATTGGTTACATACCTCCACTTGTAGTGTATGAGAGTTTTGAGCCTCTCTTACGTGAGACATACCTGCTGCATTCAGGAGCTCACATATCCTCCCCTTGGTTTGCTTGTATTTTGGCTGTAGATTTTTTGAGGAGTGTTCTCTTTGTACGCTAGTTGTCCTTTGGGATCATGGTTACTTTAGTATATTTATGCTCCCTTGAGTTCGGGTCCTTTTATTTTTGGCATGCCTAGTATCCTATCACTCGTCCTTGGTCCTAGTACGAACCCTGGTTTCAGACTTGGGGACATCACAGCCTCTTACTGTGCTCATAGATTTGGGAGTGGTCATATTCCATCCTCTACTCCATTTGTGGAGTATTTTTGCTCCTTTCTCTCAGTCTTTACACTGGTGGTCACCCTCATGGGGGTGGTAGTGGATGCGTGAATGTTGGGTCTACACCTTACTTTCATTTTTATGTCCCATCGTTCACCGCATTGTTTCCTTTGGGTTTAGTTATCATGATCATTCCTCCCTATTCCCTATACTTTGGATTCTTTATTGACTATTTTGGGTTGTTTTGGAATAATATGGTTGTCATGTAGGGTCTATTTTTTGTACACTCTCTTTAAGGTTTCGACTCGTTCATTCCTATCACAGGTATTATGTCTGAACTAGCATATAGGTTATGATATCACATCTGTTTGCACTTATGCATGACCTTATGACTGTTTCATTTTAACCTTAGGTACGAACCCATTTCATGGTATCATGGAACCTTCATGCTATTGTTAGAAGTGGTACTATGTGAATGGTAGAGCCTTCCTATACATTGGTGTCCTAGTTAGCTCCCCTTTGCATTTGGTACCCATGCTGTGAGTCCTCTCTTAGGTCCAGGAGTCCCTTTTAGTCCCACCATGTCCTTTAGCAAGAGCTTCATACTCCTATTGAACTTTATGCTAGTCGTTTCCTCGGGACTCCCTTGTATATGTGAAGTTGTAATTGCATTATCATGAGCTTTACCTGCCTCATTGAGCCTTATGCCAGCTTCCTTGACTTTGATTATCAGCCATATAGGCCGAGCTTGTCTCATGTATAGCCATGCAGAGCCATTTTGTATATCTTTTGCAGCTTGATTCCCTATTTTTACCAGGAGGGGACTTTCCCTTGAGTGTCGCTATCCTACACATGTGTCCTTGCATTGAGCATAGGTATGTTCCACTGCTTGAAACTAGTTTGTTTTCCCATTGACACTCATCTCCTCCTAGTCTATAACTATAAAGTACTTTTATTCTTTTTCAAGATTTTCAAAATATTTGAAAAATTCCAAAAAAAATAAAAAAAAACAAAAAGTTGGACAAGAAAAGATGTTATCTTTGGCAGCAGTTGAGTCGTGTCGCCTTTGAATAGAGCACTGTATATCACATCCATTGGTTGGGTTAATAGTTTGAATTTAGGAGCTATAATTGTTTATCTGAGTTTATCTCCACTGAATGGTTAAGCTTCCAGTCCCTATGGAGCCTCTGTCGATGCCTCCTATGTCACAGAGATGTCCCAGTTTTTCATATCAAGTCTATGCTGCCTACATTTAGTCACCATTCATCGTTATGCTCTTGTTTGAAGGAAGTTGAAACCTAAGTCAGCCATTCCGCAATTATATTGACTTTTCATGTTGGCCATTCCTGGTACAGTTACTGGTTCGTGCACCTTATGATCAAGTCCTTCCACATTATACAGCTTTACTGAGTACCTTGTGTTGGATGATGGGGGATGCCTTAATTCCCTCCTCTCAATGGATTTCATCCCATCAACTTCATATCATGTATTATGGGATTGGAATCTAGATTCATTTTTGAGTGCCTTGAGACTTGCAGTCATTAGTGGCAGGTTCTCTTGCCATCGACAGTTTTTGGGAATACATCAATGTCCCCTGATCGATGGATCCTCTCAAGTGTTTGACCTCAACACACCTATTCACACTTGTTAGTTTGCACTCTAGTACCTTGATTCTAATTATCATTATCGGTGGGTGATCTCACGTCTGTTAATGGTATACATCAATGACCGGTAATCAAACGATGGACTACTATGTTCGACCTCGACACCTCTATCCACATAGTAGGACTTGTACTCGTAACAGTTTGTGTAGAAGACCTTCCAGATTGGTGGCATCTCATATATGCTACCTCCTTGATTGTGCCAGTGTTCATGAGATTTCAGCTCTTGTGACTTGATTCCAGTATATGTCAAACATTTCCAGCCATTATGGAGATCTTGATCTGTTATATATCTTCAACTTTCATGGAGATCATGATCCTTTGTATATCTTCATCATGAATATTCTGATCTATGTATATTGTACGTGGCAATGACCATTTATGTCATATTTTCTATCATGCCTATTCATGGCCATTGTACTCTTATGTATCTAGGACTACTATATGTATTTGCAATTATATGCAGATTTGTATCATTGTACTATGTTGCTGGTCTTCCATTTGGGATTCTTCATCACTCTACTTCTAGGATGGAATTATAATGTATTTCAGTCATCGTATGACCCCTCTGACCTCACACATTAGGGGGCATCTGCTATAGCAGATTTTACCACACCAGGTGAATCACACTTGTATGGCCTTCCCCTGTCCCTATGAAGACTCCTTAGACCCCTTGGACCATTTTTTGTCCTTTGATGTTTCCTTGACCATCCCTTAAAACATGTGAAAATTGCTATACATGACTTTTAAATCCTTTATTGCGTATATATGTGGGTTTGACCTCTAAAATCGTGTACATCGGGATGTGTACAAAAATCCAAATCCTTTTGGAGTTTTCCTTGACATGGATCTAACTCACTTGTCCCCTAGCCTTCCATATGCCTTGAGATCGCTTGGATTTGACCTTTCATTACCCCATTGAAAAGTTATATAAGGAACCCTTTGGACACATTAAAGGCATAAGAGAATTGAGAGCAAAGAAACTATAGTCCATTGTTTCTGGAACTTGTGCTTGAGTTTGCATCCCTTTGTCCCTTGGAGCACTTTGGTGTTCCTCCCAAGCTTTCCTTTTGCTTGTGAGCTTGCTATCGAGAGATGGAGGATTGAGGTGGTGGAGGCCCAAGTGGGGGATTCAGTTTCTATGATTTGCAAACGTGGCGACAAAGGTTGTATCCATTGTAATCTCTAATTTTATATTAATAGAAATATCTTTTCCTGTCCAATAATGTATGTTTGAATGAATATTTTATCCATGGATGATTTCAAATGCTTATACGTTGTTGATTATATATGCTAGAGTAGATCTAACACCCATATATATAGTATGCTTGTCTTGTTTACTTGTTGTTGAGGAAGTGATTCCTCAAATCAAGATGAAGTTGGAAAGCTCAACGAGGATCTACTTCAACCATCTGGAATAAGGTATGAGGTCTAATCCTTTAGTGTTATATATTTGATTTCTCTTGCATATTGGAAAGGATTGATTTATGGAGTCAAGTTGTCTGTTGTGGTACCCCAAGCCATAGGAATTTCTCTCTATAACAGTTCCCCAGCTACATGAATGGTCTTTGCTGCCCATTTTGGTCTTGTAGGAATGCTAGGATTTGCAATCAAATAATAATTATAATACATATCAAAATCAACAAACTCATTAGTATCTTCACTTACAATCAATGGCTCTGGTGGTGAAGAAGACTCTCTAACTTCAATTGCTATTAAAGGCTCTTCTTGGAATTGAACATTTCTTTTAATGAAAGAATTGTTAGTGCTCAAGTTGATCAGCTTATACCCTTTTGAATATTCAGAATACCCAACAAATAGGCACTCTTTCCTTTAGGGCTGCAAAGCCTTCCTCTTTTCAGTTGGAATTCTAACCCAAGCCTTTGAGCCAAAAATCCTGAAATGCATCACATTTGGCTTGTGCCTACTCCAAGCTTCAAAAGGAGTCATACCATCAAGCTTCTTATGAGGCACCTTATTCTGGATGTAGGATGCATAGTTTATAGCCTCATCCCAAAACTTTGGTGGCAAATTCTTAGCCTCCATCATGCAAGTTGCCATCTTTGTAGTGCCCATCCTTTCAAGACTGGCACTTAAGTTTTGAAATTTTCTACTTGTATCTATCTAGCTCCTAAAGATATGCTTTGTAAGATAATATTAGAATTTATTTATTGTTTACGATGTTTCTTAACAAAATTTTCTCTTTAATTCAGTTTAAAATATTCATGCATAAGTTTAAATTGACAGTATATTTCTCCTAGCATTTTATTTTCCATTTGATTCATAATTTTAACAGCATTAGGAATAAAATCATAATTCTAAGTGCACTAGGAATAAAATTAAATAAAATGTAGTTTTCCTTTGGATTTATCTAGTACTGAAATTTAGAGGGTTTTGATCAAGTAGAATACCTGTTCTTGATCAAGTAGAATACCTGTTCCTTTTTCTTGTAGCTTGCAGTAGGCTTCCTTACGCTCTTTTACTTTGTCCTTGCTAGAAAAATTTAGCAGCCAAACTAGATAAACCACCCTGGCAACTAGCTCATCATGCTGGCCCTAGGAAATCGATGGATTTCCTAGCCCCCGAACCCACAATCCGATAATCCAAATAGCAGAATTCCCTATTTTAGGATCCCTTCATCCATTGTTCATAGTTCCATCTCCATTTTTCAATTTCTCTTTGTGATTTGAGTTCCCCACCTCCACAATGCCCGAGTTAACCCCCTCCTCGGTTCTCCTCCCTTCCTTCGTCCTATTCTTCCCCCAAACAACCCCCCTATATACCATTTTCTACCTTCAATATCCTTCTCGCTTACTCCACCACCCTCCCAAAACATTTATTACGATGGCTTGTTTTACAATCTAAAAATAAATAAAATATTATTTCTTTTGTACTTGTTTTCTCGAGCAGTTCAATGGTATTAGGAATAGTTATGTTGAATTTAATGGATTGAACCTATATCATTTAATGGTTCTCGAATCGCTTGATTTATGATCTTCCTAAGGTAGTGGAACCATTATTAGTTTTATCTTTTATTTAATATGCTAAATAAAATAATAATTAAATACTTATCTTGTTGACTCTTCCAAATTTGAAGTGGCAGTTTGATTAATCTACAAAATCTAAACTTTAATTCTTAATATGACATAGTAGTAATTTTATTAATATATTTATTTAATGAATCCTATCTTAACTTACTCAGCATATTCAATAAACGAATAATACTTTTACAAGGTTTTCCTTATCAATCAATTTTATAATATTAAACTTGGTAAGATGACATTTTGACACATTCCTTCATGAATTTGTAATGGACAATTTATTGTAGTTTAATTATAAATCAATAATAATGATAATAATTTGGGGTAAATACTAATATCAACATTTATTTGTTTAATTTATATGTACCATAGCAATTATCTAGTACACTTTTATGAATACTCTCGATACATTTAATGGTTTAATTAATCTCGATTAACAATACAACTTTCCAAAATTAATGTTTATCAACAATACTTCACATTGAGTGCACTTCTTTTAATTGTTTATTATCATGTTTACATACTATTAATTAATAGTTTAATTGATTTATTCTTACACATATCCAATAACTAAATATCCATTATATGAATTTGATCAATACATATTTATCATATTTTCCTACTACAACTTATAGGATTATTCAATCCTGTTACTTATTTGTATATTGATACTAGCGTACATGTGCAAAGTTTGCATGCATGGCTAGTGAATGCACAGGTCAAAAATGTACTTATAAGAAAACATCATCTCGCCTAGGCGTACCTGCTATTTATTAATAATACTCATTCATGCAAGTAGTACACATACATAAATATAACATAATTATCTTAGCATCGTGAGTTATTCAACAGTTAACCCCTTTAATATTCACATCATTATCTTTGTTTGTATATTTAGTTTAATTAATCAAGCATGTGGAAGGGTACCTACTACCACTAACTCAAGATCAAGGGATACCCACTCTCACAATACTAACTAACATATCCTCCCATCCTGAACTACATCTGCGTCCTCCCTATCCTTCCTCTGCTAGTAAAACCACATAAAACATGAGAGTGGTAGCGTCGGCTAACCTAGTGGACCTAGCCTCTCCTAGAAGGCATCCGACTGTCGTCATCACAACTAATTGGGTAGCATGTCTCAGAACTGCCCTCCCACGACCCCAGGTATCATAGTGACATAGGGTGGGAAATGCATCCATCCCTCTCAACATCCTCGGTCTATACCATATAAAAACTATACTTTGTTGCTATCAGGATTACTTGATTGTGTCATCGTATCATCATTTTTGGTTGCTAAGGTTTGTTGTGTAACAAGTCACTATTCCACATATCATATCAAGTATTCGACTATCACATAGTGCCAATGTCATGTGGGTTAGTACTTCACAAATACATATGGATAACAAGTAATTTCACTTGATAATCAATTGATCACATCATCATCCTCATCATTATTTCATGTAATAATTTAATTCATCATAGGTACAGATGACATATAATAATTCAATTGGACACATTGTAACATGGTATCCACATATCACATCATATACTTCACATTTGATAAATGAAAACATTTCAACATATACTATCATCGTAAAATACAGTAATCCTATGACAATCAACACATCATAACTGCATAAACATAGCAACATTATAATCATGGTGACATCATAACCCTAGTAACATCATAATCACAATTCAATAATAAATATAGTGACTTCATAATATTGGTCCCATCACATCGTAAGTAAAGTTACTCACTCGAGCAAAGTCCAAAAGATAATAAGCAATAAAGTGCGATATATCTAACTCATAAATAAGCCTAGTAAAAATATGGGGCATTACAATCTCCTTCAATGATCTATTCTTTCTCTCAGCAACACTATTTTGCTGTGGTGTGTAAGGGATTGAATGCTTCATATGAATACCTACATCTTTACAATACTGAATGAACTCAGACTTGACATACTCACCACCATTGTTAGATCTGAGGATCTTGAGTTTCCTCCTAGACTGGTTTTCCAACCAAGGCTCTAAAGACTTTGAAGAGTTCCAAAACTTCATACTTATGCTTTAGGAAGGTTAGTGCATATTTGGCTTGACTCATGGACATATCAGGAAATGGACCAGCAATGTCACTATGGATCAACTCAAGAGGTGCAGAGGTTCTCTCATGACTAGCTTTCGCATACTTGTGCTCTGGGTGTTTTCCTACGATACAACCTTAACAGACTCCCTTAGAAAACTTGATCTTTGGTAACCTTATGACCATATCTTTTTCACTCAAATCAGAAAGATACTTGTAGTTAAGATGGCCAAATATTTCATGCCAAAGCTTGCTTGCTTCATTAGCATGAATTAGAAGAGCAGAGGGGTTTGAGTAAGCTATAAAATGGGAAAAATTGTATACCTTTGAAGTGTGATCTACAACACCTTTTGCTATGACTTTACCATTCGAAATATCAGTGATTTCAACATCATCAGGGGAGGAGATGACCTTCTTTGGAGACCAAGTGTGAGTCATCTCATACATTGACAAGAGATTAGAGGCAAGAATTGGAACATACAACACATTATTGAACTTACCATGGTCATTATCAATCCTTCCCTTCCCCAAACTGTCAGCGAGAGAGACATTTCCCAAAACTATTGGTGGACCTTTCGACATGTCAAGAGAGGAGAATGTCTCTTTTTTCAAAACCATATGTCTAGAAGCTCTAGTGTCTATGATGAAGCTAGGTGAGCTTGATGTGCCAACAACCAAGGCATGTACTCTCTCTCTAACCTATAAATTTGATCCTCCTTCCCTCTTCTTTGAGAAATCACGAAGGGAGATGTTATTCTTCTCCAGGATTTGGGTTAACATGTCAATTTTCTTCTTCATACAAGATCTCTCAGGATGATAGCCCTTACTGTAGTATGCGCACTTGCTCATTTCTCCTTTGTTCTTCTTCTTCTGGGAGTTCTTGGAACCTTGACGCTCCTCTTGAGACTTGTTCTTGTCTCTCTTTTTCTCGGGTGGATTTTTGTCTTTTTTCTTTTTTTTTGAATCCACCCTTGAATCTCCAACAACCAAATATTGGTCTTTGGAAGGTTTGATGGTGCCCATCATCACCAACTTATCTTTCTCATGTGTGAGAGATTCCATGAACTCTGCAAGCTTAGGAATCTTCCAGGCTCAAGCTCTCAACTTGGTGGCATGGAAGGTCGAAACAAACACTGAATAGTAAGGACCAAGCTTAGAGAGTATGGCCAAAACTAGTTTCTCTTCCTTCTTTTCGATCCCACACTATTTCAACTACAAAACAAGGGCCTTAAATTTGGAAAAGTAGAGTTGTAATGATTCAAAGCTACTGGGACTCAAGGAGATCAGCTCATTCTCTATTTGATGTCCTCTTGTCTCATCTGTCTTTCCAAAAATATCTTCTAGATTCTCCCACACTTCATTTGGTGATGTCAATCCATCAATATGGAAGAGGAGGTCTCTTGAAATGCTCAAACACAAAAGACCATAGGCCTCATCCCTCCTATTGTGCCATTTAATTTTCTCTATAGCTACATTGGGCTCTGCCTCAGTTTCCATAGTCACCATGTAGAGAAATTTCACTCTCAACAATATCTCCATCTCATATTTCCACTCAAATAAATTGAATGGATTCAAGATGATTTTCTGAGATTGGTCCATAGCTCAGAAACTGTGCCCTCCAGTCAACAAAATGCGCTCCCAGCAAGATTTTGAACCTGCGATAGCAATAAGTAAGGAGATAAATTGATCTACAAAGGCTCTTATACCATGTGTAAATTAAACCCATAAGTTAGAACAATTACACTCACAAAATTGCTAATCAAACATGCAAAATTCACGCCAAAGAAGGATGAAATTAGAGCATAACACTAATATGTATTGAATAAGTGTACAATATCCAAAATTGTGAATTAATAGGATAATACAATATATCATTACATGAGAGAATCAAATGCATAAATATTCCATTCGAAATAGTCAAAAAGTAGGCTTACTAAATCTAGTCAAATCCCCTAGAGGGGCTTAAAGTAGTTTCCAAATCTATGAAGATGCTCATGAATTTTTTAAGTCAAGTGGGAAAGATAAAGAGGGATGGAAAGACAACTCATACATGATTTTATTTGGAGAAAATAAGGGAGGATGATGTGGGAAAAAAACAAGTCAACTACACTTAGTCTAGCTTTTCCTTTTACCTTAAATCAGAATAAAACAAGGCAACTTTTCAGAAAAAGTAGATATGCGCTTTAGAGGATATGGAATAAAGTAGACATGCTAAATTGGGTTTCCAGGATGATTCCCAAGTGCTCCATGACTCTTTTTTATCATGTGTTGACTTCTAGGACTTGTATAAGGCAACTAGTATAGATGGAATCTAGGAAACTAAGTAATAAGACAAAAATAATGAAATTAATGTCTAAGGTAGGTAACTATGGTTTGATTATTCTAACACTGCTCTTGGCACAAGCTCAATCATGAAATTAATGTCTCTCTTTGGAGGAATCCCTGGAATCTCATAAGGAAAAACATCTCCGAGTTCTTGCAACACATGATAGTCTTCCAACTTGAGAGTTTCATTCCCTGCTGCCTCCTCAATATGGGATGCATATAAATGAATACATTTTCTACAAAACTTCTTCAATTGAATCGTTGAAATCTGCCTTACATAAATTACCTTTGGTATTCATTTTACAACTACTGGGCTCCCTTCTCCATCCATGCATTCAAAAGTCTTGTTACAACAATCAAGCTTCACCCTATGAGCTTCAAAAAAATCCATTCCAATGATAACATCATAGGAACCGAGTGGTATAACATTCAGATCTACGCAACTGCTCATTCCATTTATCACCAATGGACATTTCTTCACCACTTCATTAAATTTTCTCTTAGTTCCAGTGGCTAGCTGAACTAACCATGAATTGCTATGATTTGTTTTCCTAAGAGCACAAACCTACACTACTCTAGGAGAAATACAACTGTGAGTAGAACGAGGGTCAATCAAAATAGAAATAGATTGCTCAAAAATATTACCTGCAACTTCAACCACCATTGACTGGTGATCTTCCTGGATGTCTTCTAGTGCTGCATAAATTCTAGCTACGGCCCTTGCTACTTGTCCCACTGTTTCTACCTCTTTAATATTGTATGTTGGCCTTGCATTCTCATTCTACAGTGGAAAAAACCTACACATATGGGGCCCTTTGCATTTCCAACACTGGAGAGGCTCTCTGTTCTGCTACGGATCTCTTGGCTTCTCCCCCATCTCTCTGGTCGGTTTCTTCTCAGCTTGCGCTGGTTGCTTATGCTGATTCCTGAAGTTAGAAGGTTTGAAACCTTTCTTCCTTTGATCAGAATTTTCATTCATCTTGTTCTTCCATGCCTTCTGGTAGTCAGGTTTTCTCTTACTTTTCTCGTAGCAGTACTTAGATTTTCTTATCGCCTCTTCCAGAGTTTTGGGTTCGCAGAACTCAATTCGGTCTTTGTAGGACGTAGGAAGTCCACTCAGAAAGCGTTGGATTTTTACCTTCTCTTCTTTAATATACCTGACATAACTCAACAGTTCCAAGAAATTATTTGCATATTCCTTGTAACGTCCTCGACCCTCCGATCGGTGAAGAGGATGCTACTAACGCCAAACAAATAGGCAAAGAGCCCCATGAAGATGAACAAGGATAAATGCTGATATTAAAAAGCTTAACATAATACATACTAAGATGCATGAAACATACAAGGATACATAGTTACTCAACATCCAATGGAAGAAAACATATACATTCCAGCATTCAACATGTTCATCATAATTCATGAAATAGTAGATATAGTTGCAGAGATGAAATAGTCAGGAGTACTTATCTTTTAATGAAGAACTCACCCTGCAACTAACTACGTCACTGCAACGTTCCACCCAACCATAGGCCAGCATGCTCATCAATCTCTCAGCAACAGTACCACCCCCAAGCTGGGCATGATTCCTCAAGGAATAAGGGTCAATGTATGCTTACACATAGCCAAGGTACACAAAACAGCCAAACCCACACAGTAGGGTTCGCCAGGCCGTCAAGGAGCTAGGAAAGGCTAAATGCTAAGCTGGTGGTCTCAAAAACCAACTTTCTAAAGCATACCTAGCCTCTAATCCCACTCTCAATAGTCCAAAGACCAACCACTGCATACCACAGCAAAACAACCCATTCACAGCTCTATGAAGGAGGCAAAGCCAACTGGGTGACATTCTCAAAAAAAAGATGAAACACAGTTTGGTCCACAAGACAAATCAGGGTTGTTCTTGGCCCTAGCATCGCCAAAACAACTCAACAACAACCCAAAACTAGGGTACATCAACAGCCGCAAACTCACAATGAGAACTATGGCCACCTTACACAGTCCGCAGTTGGGGAGGAAGTAGAAATCCTAGCATAGACATGGGAAAACTCATCCAACGGATGTGGTAATCAATATCCAACCAAGATCCACGAGCCCAGAGCACACACAATCCCCAATGTAATGGCTAAAGAACTTACATAGGAAGAAAAGGGGAAAGAACAAACTCACATCCTGTGCGCAAAGGAAAAAGACACAGCCCAGGCAAAACATGGAAGAAAACACAGCGGTATACAGCTCACAATCCATCACGAAGGATGGAAAACAATACACAGCTCAATAATGCTAAAGGAAAACCTGTTCTCTGCGTGAATGGAAGGAACACCACCACATAACGACAAACAGTGTGAGAGAGGAAAACGAACCCCCAAACAAGAAATCGAACCCCTTCTTAACTTGGCTCTGCGTGAGGAAGATTTAACCGCCCCCCTACTGCGCGTCCCTGTGTGAGAGTGAACCTACAATGGAGAGAATGGCCCCTGTAGAGAGAATGGCGGTGGTGGTTTTGACAATGTGAGGTCAACCTACTAGTGGAGGGTGCGTGTGGGAAAGGACTGTCAGTCCTGCCACACTCCACTTCCAGTCATAATTTCCTCAACTACTCAACAAAACATTAAATTGGTAGTTGGATAAGACAAGGAAATATGGGCAAATCAAACAGGGTGGTGACACATGGATTCCCCCCCATGACTCAAGGTTCATCATTCCCCCCTCCCCCCTTATCCTTTGGAATCATGCACATTTCATTTTAACATTGCACCGTTGGAGCTGGCTGTAGCTTTAGTTTAATTGATGTGTGTATTTACATGATGCCAAAATATAATGTGATGGATAGCACGATATACCATCGGCAACTATCCCTATTGCCGAAACATACACAACCAAATCAATGGTGGGGCTTTTTCCTTTAGCTCCTCACCACGATTAATTGCATCATGTACTTTTAATGCAAATGGGGTCAAAACCGGGGTGTTACATTCCTCCATAGTCTGTTGTCCCAATCTCAACTCATGGAATTCTTTGATTTTATCATCATAGTATCGGTCAGAGAAGTACTTCTGCTTGAAATATTTATGGAACTATCTCCAGACAATATTCCTTTCATTTATCTTCTTTACTTGCCTGATGTGTTCCCACCAAATATATGCTCTTCCTGTTAGATTGAAAATGGCTACTCGATCTTTCATATTTCCATAATAATCTTGGACTTGGAAATATTTCTTATTCCCAGAAGCCAAGCTTCAAATTCTTGACTAGTCTTTACCTCAACATTGAAGGTAGGCAGATTTTCCTTCCTGAATTCATTTCATGAGCGGTTCTGGTAACACCTCTTCCTCCTACCCCTGTGAGATGAAGAGCATGAATATTCAGTGGCTATTTCAGAGTCAGACGACCCACTAGGATATCTCTTCCTTTTATTCTTATGAGAGGAAAAACTTGAACCATCAGTGGATTTCTTAGAGTTAGATGACCCACTAGGATATTGCTTTCTTCCTCTAGCAGTGTTCTTACTTTCTTCTAGTTTTACTGCCCAGTCCCCAAAGTTCATATTTCTTTGAATGTCTGTCAAACTGTGTAATATGGCTGCATTCAACTGATTCTATTCCTCTTGAGCCTTAATCAGTCTTTCGTTTTCTACTCTATAGCTCTGTATCTCCACCCTGAGGCTTCTCATGGTGGCAGCAAAGTCTCAGGGAGTATCTTGAACCTCCTCCCAATAGACTCTATCTCGACATTTCCAATTCTGACATTTTCCTCCATTGCATCTTCCTCGTGTGCATTGGGGTCCTGTGCATAATCATTCATATCCTATGTCCTCATGGCCGAACCAAATATTTAGAATCGCATTGCCCTTTCTGAAGGTGACTGTAATTCTGCAAAAATGTGTTAGATAAAAAACAGTTAGATATAATAAAAAACAATATTACTTACCCACTTCCCATGGAAGTTTTCTTTGTTATGTGGCCAACAATATATTGGAACTATTAACCAACAGCTTTGTAACTGTCCAACTCGGCCCATCGAGGTTCAATATTGTAACCACTTTTCTTTCCTGCCCATCCAGGCCCAACGCTGCAACCAACATCTCGTACACCACACTATAGTGTACTACAAGTTGGTATTAGAGGGTACTCTTATCTTTTTAACAACTGATTCCAGCCCATCCAAGCTCAATGCTGCAACCAGCAGCTCTAATACCATGCTGTCACGCATCGATGCCCGATTTTCATGCGGAATTAAAAAATTTATTAAAGAAACTTTGTCCTTCTTTAAATCACCAAGCATGGCCTCAAAAACACTCTCCAACATCCATGATCTAAATATAAAATCCACTGTTGAAATCCATTGCAAGATCAACGGCTAAAAATCAACCCACAAAATCAACGATGTGAAAAGCCTATATTGCAGGATCGAAGAAATGCAAAACGTGATCCCGCATTCCGCATACCACATCCCACAATTGGGGAAGAGAAGTTTCAAAAAGGAATTTCAAAAAGCATATTTTTCCAAATGACATTTATGCATCCCGCAAGTGTGGAAAGGAAATTTCGGAAAGGAATTTCAGAAACCAGACTTCTCCAAATGACATTTCCGCATCCTGCAACCTACAAGTTGTGGAAAGGAAATTTCAGAAAGTAGATTTCGCTAAACGACATTTCCACATCACGCAAGTTGTGGAAAGGAAATTTTGGAAAGGTTAAATCTGTGAAATTTTCGATCTTCTAATGAAAATTTCTAATTCTAAAACTGATTTCCAACATCCACGACATCACCAATCTGACTGATCTAACTTCATAACAACTTAGAAAATTCATTGAAGTCATTACACACATAGATGCATCATTTATGAAATATAGAGTTGAAACACAACACATTCCATTCAAGCATTCATCATATTCATATTCATTTATAAACAAGTACAGTTGTAGGGATTGAAACACAAGAAATACTTATCTTTATCAGAGGCTTGTCCCGCAATCAGCTATGTCACTGCAACGTTCCACCCAACCATAGGTCAGTGTGCTCATCAATCTCTCAGCAACACTGCCATCCCCAAGCTAGGCATGATTTCCCCAAGGAATAAGGAACACTAGCAAACTTCCCCATAGCCAAGGATACAATAAAAATCATCCAAGCCAACACAATTCAATTTATCAGGCTTACACAGGCAGTGATTTGCACATAGCCAAATTTTATACAAGTGACAACCAAGCCAACAGATGGGTTTATCAGGCTACCGACAAAGCCATCCTTCCAGTTGGGTTTATCAAGCTTACACAAACATAGGTTTACACTTATCTAAAATTCACATGAGACACAACAAAGCCAACAGATGGGTTTATCAGGATACCAGCCAAGCCATCCTTCAAGTTTGGTTGATCAGGCTACCAAGGAGGTGGAAAGATTAACTGCTAAGGTAGTGAGCTCCATCTCAGAGCTATGGACACATACACCGGATCTATCCTGACTTCTAAACATTTACACACCCAACACAAGGAATCATCCCCTTCTCTACTACACAGACCCTTAGTCCATGCCTTCCCTTACAGTGCTATTAAGGGTATGCAAAGAAGAAAACGATCCCTCTATACTGGTCTGTGAGGTTCCTCACACACAAGGTTTATCAAGCAGGTCCAGACTCCATTTCCATTCCCCAAATCAATTTGTATGTCAAACCAGGATGTACACAAACAATGATCTCAGTTCTGGGATTAACAAAACGTAACAGAAGCCAAGGAATACACACACACACACAACAATTATGAATCTCTAAGAGTTTCCTGAGCCATACCGACTACTTCAATTACCAAAATGAGATCGTTTGCTGCTCATTCAATTCAAAAACACAAATCGTATTATGGGCATTCATATTTAGGAATGACTAACAGATAGGAAAATCGTGAAAAGGAAAACAAATCGCTGAATAAGAATTCCTGAAGGATCAAGACTCAGAACGTTTTTTCTTGTTGCGGGAATGCCAGAATGTCTTGCCAAAATGTTCCACACAGTACAAATCGTGAGGGGAAGGTGAAACGTGACTGCATGAGGGAAAGGCAGGCATTTTTGGTGTTTTCTTGCCCAAGAAAATTTAAAAATCGTTTTTCCTAGAAATGGTGCTCTGCCCATTTCGAATTTTTTGCCACTCTTCCGATCCCCCCCACCCTTATCCTTAGGAAAAATCATGCCCCCATCTCATTTTTTTGCATTGACATAGCTGGCTGTAGGATTTTAATTAAAATTGCAAATTTAACATGATGTCCAAACTTATAACGTTCAGCTAGCATAAATACACCATTGGCCTAAATCTTAATCATTGAAACATAAACACTAAATCGATGGTGGGGATTTTTCCTTGAGCTCAACACCGTGACTATTTACATCATATTATTTAAATGCAACCCGGGTCAAAACTGGGGTGTTACAAAGGATTGTAAGTATGAATATTTGGCATGAGTGTTTCCATTTTCCTTCATATTCTCCACTAGTGCAAGATAAATGAAAACTTTGCCTCCTTTGAAGTGTCCATTATTCAAGGTAGTATGTGTTACTTCATTTGGTGTCAATCATTTTCAGTTAGGGATGATGGTTAAATGAATACTTAAGGATAGATTAAATGAAATTTTGGATCTATATACCCATCTTTTTCTCTAATCTAGCTACAAGATTGTCATGTTTCACTAATTCATATAACATGTGTTGTAGGAATTAGAAAGGTGTCCTAATTTCCATCATTAACACCTACAGTACTAGGTATATACCTATAATTTGTTTGATAATTATAAAGCGATGTGGGGTTGACATTGTAGGTTAACAATTATACTTAGAAGGAGATGGGGGTCACATCATATTCATATGGTCCATCAAGCAAGTTATTAGATTTTCATTAGGATAATAGTTTCAATGGTATAATACTAGTCTAAAAAACATAGGTTAATGGTTCAAATTCCTTTTATATTTATAAGAATTCTATATGGTTGGAAGAGGTACTAAAGTTAAAAATTATTAATATTTAAAACGATTATATAGGTTCTTGTAGGTTTTCTCCAGGTAGGACCTTAACCAATGTATTAATGAATATTTGTCAAACTTATGGAGATCATATAGATTAAATGTAACACCGTATATCTCTTCTCATTATTCTAATATCCCAGGTTACCTAATTGATATGCCAATTAAGAAAGTAGATTTGTAAGGAATACCACCATTGAAATTTTAGCTCATACGATCTCCATGAGAAGAGAGATCATAAATCCAACCAAGAAAAAAACAAGAAATAATTGTTTGAATGCTTATGATAGATCTCTTAGTAAGGGAAGAAACAATAATGATTCATATCATGATGCCAGTAGTTACAAATAGCAAATAAAAGAGAAAAGATCTTGTGTAGAAGCATAAGAGAGTCTATGGAAATAGACTAATTTAGTACAATTATTTTATCCTTATGGTATCCTTACTTATTGACATGATACCTTGAATGTTATATAATTAATTTGATCAGGTAACCGATAAATCCACCTAGGTATAAATGCAATAGATACCAACTAGAAATAATAGTACGTTTGGATATTGTAACCACAAAATCTAACCTCAGATGAAAATGGCATCCCTTAGGTGGTAAGATAAAATTGATTACTAGTGCACATGAATCCATTGAAAGAAACTCAATGCCCCCATCCTTCTACAAATAAATCTCGCAATCAATGCATTATAAGCCATGGTTATTACATTATTGAACTTCATGTCATCCACCGGAACAATAGGATAATATACATGGTCGAATTCATTGTATACCCTCTCAACCTCCTTATTTGTATCAAGTCATTTTCCTTCATATGCTCCACTAGTGCAAGATAAATGACAACTTTGCCTCCTTTTCAGTGTCCATTATTCAAGGTAGTATATGTTACTTCATTTGGTGTCAATCATTTTCAGTTAGGGATGATGGTTAAGGGAATACTTAATGATAAATTAGATGAAATTTTGGATCTATATACCCATCTTTTTCTCTGATCTAGCTACAATATTGTCATGGTTCACTAATTCATATAACAAGTGTTGTAGGTTAAAAAATATACTTATAAGAAGATGGGGGTCACATCATATTCATATGGTCCATCAGGTAAGTTATTAGATTTTCATTAGGAAAATATATGTTTCAATGGTATAATATTGGTCTAAAAAACATAGGTTAATGGTTCAATTTCGTTTTATCTTTATAAGAATTGTGTATGGATGGAAGAGATACTAATTATAAAATTTATTAATATTTAAAAGGATTATATAGGTTCTTGTAGGTTTTCTCCAGGTAGGATCTTAACCAATGTATTGAATTGTCAAACTTATGGAGAGCATATAGATTAAATGTAACATCGTATATCTCTTCTCATTATTCTAATATCCCTTGGTATAAATGTAGTAGATACCTACTAGAAATAATACTATGTTTGGATGTAACATCAATATCTAACCTCAGCTGAAAATGAAATCCCTTATGTTGTAAGCTAAAATTGATTACTAGTGTAGTTGAATCCATTGAAACAAACTCATTGTCCACATCCTTCTAAAAATAGACCTCACATTCAATGCCTTAGAAGTCATGCTTATTACATTATTTAACTTCATGTCATCCACCACAATAGGATGATATTTTATTTCCTTTTGATGCATTTCTTTTGTTCCCTCCTTCCTTCCTTTGGTCCACCTACATGACTCCCAGTACCAAGTTCCTTCCCCTTTTCTTTGAAAACCTTAGGAGAAAACCTGGGTTTTTTTGTTATCTACACCAAAAAACCCAAAATTAAATTTACCAAAAAGAAAACATAAAAAATGAAATTAAAAAAAAATGGAACCCCTAACATAACTTTTCACATTTTATCTCCCGTGAATAGTTTTGCCATGAAAGGGCGGCTTTTTATTTTTGCACAGGACATCATTTACTTGCTTTGATTCTAGTATTTAACACCATGAAAGCTAAAGCTAAGCTGTTGGGATATATTGAGGTGAACTGTGTGAGGTGTAACTTAAGTTTCATTGCATTCTTGTTATGCGTTCTACTTTATTGCAGGTATTTTATCAATGCTTTCGTGAAAACAACATAAAAATTGAAAACAACAAACACTGAAAACATTATGTGGTCTCTTTATTGACAAAGATCAAAATAGTGGTCCCTCTTCTACAAAATTTTAAGTGTAATACACATTGTGTGCTGCATTTTGTACAAACTTTTATCATATGCTTAGTAAGTGTAATACACATTATGTGGTTTCTTTATTGACAGAAATCAAAATAGTGGTTCCCTATGCTACAAAATTTTAAAAATTCTGTAAAATTTTGGCTTCCTCTAGGGCTGACTGTGGATTGTGGTGGCTCTTACTAGCTGAGTTGTGGACTCGTGTTTGACATTCATTTAGCTGGGTTGTGATTGTTTTGTGACCACTAGAGTTGGAATGCACTTTCCCACTGCTGCAAGACCGTTATCGTGTTCATCTTTGGGGATGCCTGTGTAAACCTTGTCCCGCTTTCAACCTCTAAGGATGAGGGGTCTTCACTCTTGGAGACTCAGATATGTTTTTGGCTACTATACATGTCTAACCTAAACATGCTACACTATAAACCTCTCTCTCTAAAGTTATGACATCTTTTCCTTTTAGCAAATAGTCCTTACAGAATATAGTCTTCTCTTTTACTTTTGAAACTTGTTAGATAGATTAATCGTTTAAACAACTTTTAGTTAGCAATTGAGTGATGATGGACTTTATTTTTTGGGCTATGCAGGATTTGTACAAGTGCAGACATGGAGGTAAGTGATTCTTTGTGATTGAAGTATATCATTATTTTTATTTAATTTAAATTGTTTTTTTTTAACAGAAACGAGTAGGTTTTATATTAATAAAACTGTGGTTGAGCCACCCAAGAGGTTAAATATGTGAGTTCTTTGCAAAAAACAAAATTCCCCATCACATCAAATGGGAATAATACTTTTATTTAATTTAAATTGTTAGAATATATTACTTTGTACTTTAATAACAATCTAATAGGCTATGGCTAATCAATACTCTAATCATTTAAAAAAAAACAGGCAAAGCAAGTTATGACACGAAATCAAAAAAATCTGATTATGAACTTTACAAAAGAATGCATCAAAATTATCAAATGGGAAAGAAATGGACATGCATCTCACAAGCTAAATATTTAGAAATAGAACAATGTATTTCCTTATGTAGTTATATAATGCTTATTTTTATTGTATGATGATGTTAGGAAAATGTTTAATAACATTATTGGCTGCAGTTATGAAGAAGAGGAAAATACAAAAAATAGAAAAGAAGATTAGACGTTCTATGCCTTTGAATGACTCTACTAGTCCTAACAAAGAAGAAAATGACAAAGATACATCTTCCTCTTATCAAGAGGATGAGGAGAAACATGAACAAGTTAATCCCATTAATTCATATTTTTCTAGATCTTTATAACTAGAAATTGTATGATTAAGAACACCATAACACCTTGATGTGCCCTTGTTTTATAGAAGATGTTCACAAACAACCATGCCATATGGATAACAATGAAGAAGGGAAATATCCCTTGACACAAAAAGAGGCGGTGCAACATGAAGAACAAGGTAAGCTCATTAATGTATAATTTTGTAGTTCTTCATAAATAAAATTTTATGACTTAGAAATCCATAACACCTTTACGTGCCCTTCTTTTATAAAATATCTTCATAAAGAACAATGCCAACAAGATATTAGTATACAAGGTGAAGATCCCTCTACACAAGCATCAATAGAGAAAGTCAAGAAGAAAGGTAGAGGAGCAACTAAATGTGCAAAAAGAAATAACTTGGAGGAAAATATTGAAATTCATATCAATGAAAGGAACCAACCAATTGGTCCAAACTTCGTGAAACTATCTTCATTACTAGGTGTGCTCGCAAGGGAAATGGTTCCAATCAATTATTCTGATTGGAGTAAGGTTTTAGATCAATTAAAGGAGGACTTGTGGAACATTATTAATGTGAGTATTAGACATTACGTGTATTTGTTTTCAACATTTCTATTTTTTGATGATTTCAAAGTTTATTTTAAAACCATGTATGGCATCTAAAAATGAAATTCTTGTATGTTGCAAGAAAAATTCATAATCCCTCCGGTCCTTAAAGAATATTGTATGAAATCCATTGGCCATAAGGAAAACAATCATAGATATCGGTTGACCAAAAAATAATATGACCCTTATGAATCAACAGTGGAAAGATTAAAAAATGTTCCTCCAATTAGGATAAGTGAGAAAGTGTGGAGAGAATTTGTCCTATCACGAGCCACCACTGAATTCTTGGTAAGCAAAAAGTTCACATATTATATAATCAAGTTTTTTATAATTTCTATTGGCTTGTAATGTTGACTTATATATGTTATTTTCAATTTATTTCTAGGATATAAGGAAAAAGAAATGAAAATAGAGAAAAGGAGAGGGACTTGCACACCTTTGGACATCGATGTTATCAACAGGTCGAAGATGTTATGGTAAGCAATTGTGATGATATTTTATCTGATATGAGAAATATTAGCATATTTTAGTTTCATTGTAATTTCAAAACTTAACCATACTATTTTACTTGTTGCAACTAGAAAAAATCTATATCCTCTGATGATACAACTACAAGCATTACTAGGGAAGACTTACGAAAGAACTTCCATCAAAAGAAGGATGACACTCCAATCACACCAACTATAGGAGTAACAATAATATGTTCTCAACCTTTTAATTTAGATATTGATTAAAATTTCATTTTACATGTTGGAAATATTTTTTTCTATGATATGATTTAATTGTGTGTCAATGTTAGCAAAAAATTGAACAAGCACAAGTAGAAGTTGAATCTCAAAACCTTGCAGCTAGGGATGAGGCCCTTGCCAAGGTACTAGGGGTTGATGAAAGAGGACTATGTCATGGTGTTGGATTAGGAGTTACGCCAACTAACTTGTTTGGAAAAATTCCATACAAGGAGGTGCTAGCTGTAAGACAAGCTACAGTGAAAGAAAAAATAGAGAAAATCACATCTTTGAAAACAACAATAATCGAACTACTGAAAAGAGTAGAAGATATGGAGAGAGAGCATGTGGTCAGCAAAGAAAGTGTTAGTGTCCAATTCTTTGCTCTTGTCTCAATATACATATTTTCACACTAATTATCTAAATTATAATATCAGATTGCTCATATAAACAATGTCTTAATGTACAAAATGTTCATGCTGAAGTCACACTTGTGGTGGAGGTTAGTTGTTTAATTATTATTTTAAATAATATTTTTTCTTTCATATTTTTAATATATATATATATATATATATATATATATATATATATATTGCATTTTTTTTCCTTACAGAGTAATACAAGGGACATAAAACCCCTACGAATGGACTAATAGAAAAGAAATTAACTTCAATGCATACTCCATCATCCCTGGTAAGTATTGAAAATTTTCATAATTTAATTCAATCTTATTTTATTTTATCGATATATTAGAAATCATTGTCTTTTGGGTGTAGATTCGTGCATCAAAATATGATGAGCATTTGGTATAGAAAACACCAATGGTTCCATCAAAGCTCCAAATTGACAAAATGAAAACACCAATTCAGGTAAGATTGTAATTATTTAATCTAGGATCATCAATGTTTAAATTCTTATTTCCATGCATCTATCTTACTCTGTCTCATTTATTTGCAAGGTCAAGATAATGCTAATGAGTTGACACCAACTTCCCAATTGGGGATGGAAGGAAAGAAATTCTTTCTCATTTCATTAAACTTAAGGGTTAAAGTTGAAAGGGTGACAATACATAAAACTGAGCCAAATGCAATGGTACATTGTGTCCCTCTTGGAAAAGGCTATTATATTGTGAATCTGACAGAAATTTTAGATCCTCTAATTGAAAATATAGCTCTACCATGTCATAGTAGTGCATTATGTAATCTAGAAGACGCTTTGTTGAGCTTCATTCCTTGGTATAAGGATGACATTGAACTATGTAGCTAGTGCACATACTATGTGACTAGTGATTTCAGTGATGTTGTATCAACTGAGAATAATTGATTTATGGAATATTTATACTTAGATCAAGACATACTTTATGATTTTTTTGTATTTTGGGATTAATATTTACATTTAATTAAAATTTTGGGCACAAGTTGCAATTTTATGCCATGGGCACAATTTCTAATTTTGTAATACATCAGTATTATATAATCTTCGTTGCATGTGAAATGAGATGTTGTGTTGTGAATATGTGGAATGAGCAGTCTGTCTATCATGTTTTCATTAAGTTTTTTTTTTAATTAGTTTACCCTTCTATTTCCTTCTATTGCCAAAAACAGACATTTACAAAAAAAAACCACATTAATATTATTTATTTTCCACATTGTAGCAAGAATAAGAAAATGACCAAAATTAAATATTTAAAGGAATAAGCTTGCATCCAGACACAAATTCATATGCAATGGTTAACAATAATAGTAAGATGATTTCTCAACTAAATTGATGCCATGACCTTTTATGTTGTACAAAACAACCAATCTACAAATCATTTTGAATTTGAAAATCAAAACTAAGTTTAAATATAGACTACTCAATTTGCACATTGAAGCCACCATGTTATTACATTGTTCATTATGTGTTTGATAGTGGTCTTGATGGATTCATCTTGTTGGCCTCTACCCATTGGATATGTCACATTCCAAGTTTGAAGGAAAAATTAAATCACCTTGGTGACCTAGGGTTTGAAGAGAACTAGTCAAGTGTTAGACAAAGGGTTTGAGAGACCCACGTGGGATTCACTTATTGGCCAATATCCTATAACGTTAGTTCATATTGTGGGTTTTCAAATTATCAAAAATCGAACCAATATATTGCAGGGATTGGGGGGATGACGGGT
>LPNX011093492.1:1798-64869 GCA_001517045.1 Pseudotsuga menziesii | reverse complement strand
AGAACTAGCTTGACTCCTAAGACATCCACACACACCCAACACAAGGAATCATTCCCTTCTCTACTGCACAGTCCCTCAGGACATGACTTCCCTTCCAGTTCTATTCAGGGGGTTTATAGAAGAGAGCCAACCCTCTAGCGCTGTCTATGAATCTCCTGCAAAACACTAGGTTATCAAGTAGACTCCTTTCCACTCCTACATAGTCTAAAAACCAATTGCCTACCCAGCAATATACACCATTTCTGGGTTGAGGAAAACAATTTAGCCACAAAATTAGTTGCCAAGGAGAGTAAGAACAACCCACTACAGCAAATCGTATCCCAGCGACGTTTTGGCCCTAACGTGGCTAAAAATGAATTCCATACACCACAATTATAGTGCTAAGAACACAAAAAAAAAATCAACATGATAAACATAGGGGAAATGAAACAGAACGTTGGGGAAAGGAACCCAACCACATATCATTACCAAAAACGAATCCATGGCTCAGGAGAATGAGGAAATGACTACCATGTGAGGGAAAAACACACCCACAGAAACTCAAAAATGAATTTCACATAGTGAATTCCCATCCACTTGAGAGAGCCCCAATCATGGGTGAATGATAATGATAGAAACACCCAGGATCCCAAATGTGAAGGAAAAAAACACAGCCAGCAAAATCGTGGAGGTAAGAACAACTCCCAAATTTCCTTGTGTGAGAAAAATGGAGAACGTGGGTGTATGGGAAAATGGCATGCATTTTTGGGTGATTACTTGCTCCCAAAGTCAAAATTGATTTTCCACAAAAATGGGTTTTCCTCAAATTCAAAATTCCTGCCCATACTCTTCCCTTCCCCATGCAATAACTAACTCAACCAAATTCTGGCAGAATTTAATGATTGGGGAAAAATACAAAATGGGTAGTTGAGGGTTTAATTGGTTCTCTCTTTGACATTTGGCTTTTCCCCATTGGCCCAAAGGTTTAAATAATTTCCCTCCCTATTCCTTAGGAAAACCATGCCCCCATCTCATTATTTGTTGCATAGACATAGCTCGTTGGGGTTTTTAATTAAATTGCATATTTACATGATGACAAAATTATATTGTGCCTGCTAGCACGAAATATACCTCCAGAAAATATTTTAATTTCCAGAACATAAAACGATAAATCGATGGTGGGGATTTTTCCTTTAGCTCCGCACCACGATTGTAATAACCCAAAAATTCGTAAAAATTTAAAATTTTTCATGTAACATAAAATGTCAAGATTGTCATTGCCAATGAACCATTAACTATTAGTGGATACTCAAACAGTTAAAAATATAACAAAGAGGATATCTTTTCTTTGATTATGTATAAATTATTAGTTTATCTTAAAGTACTATGTTAGGAATGTTAAACATAATAGTTTATGTTTTTCAGAATGTGAGAAAAGAATACTGCATCTTAATCCGATGCTAAGTGTGTTATTGTCTTCTTTTCTCAAGTATGAAAGAATCTTAGATGAGATCGGGGCATACTTATCTTACAACTAACGTAGTGGAATGATGGTTCTTTTACAGGTTCTATCAGGTAAGCAGTTTGTTCAAGTGAAATTCTAAATCAAGAATGATACTCCACTAGCATAGGATAAAATGGGAGTAAATAAAATGTTTGTTTGCAGATTGACCTTGTAAGAGGTAACGTCGATATTGCTAATGTTATCAACTGTATAAAGATGGTAAAACAAAACTGGGGAAGGATGGTTATATGCATGTTAAGTTCACCACCAATATGGAATCCAATTAATTCTTCCTTCTTATATTTTTCAACTATATGCTTGTAAGTTTCATTTTGAAAACGTTTAAGAACAATTCTACTTCTGTACATAAGAACATAAGGACCTAACATTTTTATAAAAAGGAAGATATGTTGTACGTATGTGTAACCCCAACTACATAATGTTATGTAGATATTGGTCTATGGTATTGTTCATAACAATTGAGTTCTTTTAAAACTTTAAAACTCTCTGTTAGTAAACTTTCTAACCATGTGTTCTCACCTAGTTCTCTAGCATAAAACCTATTTTTACAAAAACTTTCAATTACAATGGTTATACATTAAAATTTGTAGAAGTATTATTCTCTTAGTAGGTGCTAAAGGAAACCTTGTAATTGCTTGCGCTATAGTTAAATTTCTCATACAAACTCTCTAGTAAAAGAAATCACTTTCCAAATCCAAGGTTTAAGTGAGGTATTTCTAGGGAGGATTAATCTATCCCTCTCAATGATGTATTCCTTCTATATAAGTGTAAACGTTGTTAATACTATGAAAAGTATAGATAGCATATTATTATTCCAAATTGCATTAGTATAATGAGCAATTTTTAAACTGTTTTTATTTATCCTATGGTTATAGCCAAGAAATCAAAACATGTCAAGGTATCATTACAATGCAATACAGTAAAAGGAATTTGACTTAACACTTCGATGATTTATGCAGGATATGATTGAGACTTTCTACTATAATCCAATACCCATCATTTGAAAATAAGTTGAGGACACGTGGTTGGAAGGGAGAGCTAGGGTTTCTTGTTGACTTGTATCGCCATATAACAATGTCAAAACCCTAAAATTACGATTGTATTGTTGGGTGGTGGAGTGGTAGAGACAAAGGCTTGTGGCTGCCATAGCACGATGTAACCCTCCATTGAATAAATTTGTACATAGGCCTTTGTAACCTTGTTGCGTTTTGTGTAGAGGAGTGGGTAAGAAGTTGATAGCAGTTGTAAGTGTTTTTTTTCACCTGTGCAAGGAGTACTGTGGGTTTGTTGGTATTCATCGTTGTCATTCTGTGTTAGTTTTAGTACTTCGAGAGTGTCAAATATTTTAACAGTAAAAAGGATGTCGATTGAGGTTTTTACTGAACTTTGCACAAATCCATTTGCAGGGCTTTACCTTCTCTAATGCACCTTCAAACCAGGCTTGGGTGGCTTTCACGACTTCACTGCTGGGCGGCTTTAAAAAGGTAAAAACACCCTGTTTCCTTTCAGTTTTAAATGGCAGGGTTATCATTAAGGTAAACTAAATAAGGGTAAACTAACAGGGTTAAATTTTTCCGTGTGCAGGTTTCTCCATACTTGAACTTGAAGCTGAAAAAAAATCACTACCCACAATCTTCGGCAAGAGCATTTTCCCCTGGTAAGCCTCGGTGACAAACTGGGGTTCTTCCAGTATATAAAGTATGGTGGAAAGAAATAAAGCACCACCATGTATGGTGGTTGATGTCTCAGTCATGGTTATTAGTTATGCTGTTTTTCTTTGTTTTGTGAGTTTTAAAATCCCTTGTGGCTACATGTATTGAATGGATATCGCTTCCATGGCCACAACTTATTGGTTTTGGTTTTTGAGCCTTCTCGTCCTTAATTAAAAAAGATGGTGATAAGTTTTTAAACTTTGGATTTAATCTGTGACTTTACTTGTCAGGCCACTTGGTAATTTCTTGATGATTCGATTAGGGTTTATACAGAAAAAAAAGAATGGCAGTAGTTATAGCTACTCTTGGTTTGAGACGGCTCTTGTAGCCATGAACAAATACATGTTTAAATTTTAATTTTGTGAGTTTTGTATATCTGGAGAAATAGTTTTTGAACAATTTTTTAATCCTTGATAGATAACTGAAAAAGGCCGCAAGCCTAACTATGTCTGTTTAGTTTGTTTTTAATATTAAAAGGATTTTTACTGCTTAAATGGAATTAGCAGTATCTCTGTTGATTTTAAAAATTGTGTGAATTCTGTTTATTTAGTTATTTTTATTGTTATTAAAATTTTCGATATTTAGGGTTACTTGATCAGTAAGAATTTATTGTTTCTTATTAAAAGAAAAATATTTGTAGACCTTGGATAAGGAATATTTTACTAACAGTAAAATAAATGCTACTGCAATGAAAACTGTAAATAAGACTGAGGATGTTGTTTATCGTAGAAATGTATTTCTTTTCTGTGATTTATGAATTCTATTACTAAGTGTTTGATAATATAATTTTTTTATTATATTCTGTTGTGAAAAACAGATATTTTGTAAACCCTAAATATTCTTAAAGGTTTACAGAGTTAGTGGTTTTATTTTCAATAACCCTAATTTACATGTTTTTGTTATAATTAAATTATCTAGGTTATTATTTATTTAATATTACTTGTTTTAAAATAATTAATCTAGTTTTAAAAATAATTACTAATCTTATATTATTTATTTAGATTTACCTATTGAATTTATACTGTGTACTTTACTAATTTTGGTTGTGTAGAATTATGCATACTAGTACATATTCTTTTAATTTGTTTCTCTACCTCTAATTAGATAATTTTAGGTACTTTCAATAGATAAAACAAATACAACGAAAATTATGTAATTAGATTACCCAAAAACCTATAGAAGTAAATATTTACATTTGCATTCAAATTTATTTAAATCTACTTATCTGCATTAAGCATACTTGTTGTACTAGAGTAATACCTTGCAAGAGGTGTGGAAAAATACAATTTGGGTAATTTTCCTATCTACCAGTTAACTCAGCAATATCTCTACTGATTAAACCTAACATAACAAGTTACTAGCTTTCACCACATAAATAATCATTCTTACTTAACCCTAACAGAAATACAATATCAATATATATTCTTGTAAAAATCTTAAACTTTTATGATATAGAAAACAAATATTAACTAAATTTAACAAGTAGAACCCGTCAAATAGATGAGGTGACAACAGCTTAAGGAGGTTGTTCCTCCAAACCAACTCCTGAAGAAAATTTGAACAGTAGTTCTCAGGACCCCCGAGCTTGTCTCCTGATCCTCTTGGTAAAGCACTGGGTGAGAGATGTAATCTTGAGATCCTTTGCAACTCTACTAAGTGTTTAGCAGTAACTTAGTCCTTCTTATAGCAGTAAGAACTTCAACTTAGAATAGCTGCACAAGTTCAGTCTTCAGCACTTATCCCGTCAAACTTACTTCATCTAGTTCCCTCCATTGAAATTCACATGTTCACTTCATTCACTCAAAATGATCACAAATCCAGAATGAGCAGCCTCAGTTGTCTTCAATGCGAAGTTTTATTAGTATTCCTAGGTCTTTTGGGTCAATTTTTACTTAATGAGCCACCTGCTCCTGTTCCATTTTCTTGGGAAATCTTGACCACAAATATAGGGAATTTTCCACCTACAATAGCTAGAAGTATTTTGAGGATGCTGCCACTTGTCAATATGCTCTCAACCCAGTCTCCTCAACCAAGTGACCAGTACACACTCATTTAACAGCTTCCCTAAGTTCTTGTCTCATCTTTTATTTATTTAATAATAAAATATTCTGCAATACATTAAATTATCCTTGACCCCACTTGGTCATTAATTACAAACTTTAACGTAAAAAAATAACATAATGTTCCTCAATAACATAAAATTGTTTTGCAAATTGGGGCATGTGACATACACAACCCCTTAATTTATAACATCGTCCTTGATGTTATTTATTCCTCGTCCTCAGAATTTCCCTGAAATAGAAATGGATATGCATCTCGCATATGACTTTCCAATTCCCAGGTGGCTTCTTCGTGACTAAGGTGCTTCCATTGCACCTTGACCTAACCAATGGTGCGATTCCAAAGTGAGATCTCCCTCCTTTTGAGGATACAATCTGGTTCCACCAGAAAATCTCCTTCGGGTTCCACTTACACATCATTCCAGTTAATAACATGAGTCGCATCATGTAAATATTTTTTTAATAAAGAAATATGAAAAAAATTGTGAACTCTTAAGTTTGGTGGTAAAGCTAACTGATATGCTACTTGTCCTATCCTGGATAGTATTTCAAAAGGTCCGCAAAATCGGGGTGCTAACTTCGCACAACTACCTAACCTTAGAGAACTCTTTTTAGGTCTTACCTTAATAAAAACGTGTTCACCTACCTAGAACTCCTTTGGAGTTCGTTTAAGATTTGCTTGAATTTTCTATCGATCTTGTGCAACTTTCAAGTTGCTTTGTACCTGTTTTACAATTAACTCCATCTCTTTTAATAATGCAAGCCCTAATAATAGCCTGTCCACTAGATTACTCCATGAGATGGGGGTATTGCATTTCCTGCCATACAAAATTTCAAAAAGACTATCTTTCTGAGGCTTGATAGTGATTATTGTAAGCAAATTCTACCAGGTGTGAGTAATCTTCCCATTTACCTGGCTATTCCTTTACATACATTCTTAGCAGATCCTCCAATACCTGATTGACTCTTTCAGTCTATCCATTTGTTTGAGGATGAAAAGAGGTGTTGAATTTTAATGTAGTATTTAATCCTTTAAACAAATACTTCCAAGAGTTGCCCGTAAACTTAGGGTCTCTATCTGAAATTATTACCTTCGGTATTCCATGTAACCAAAAAATTTGTTTTAAGAAAATATCAGCAATATTTGCAGTTTTATAAGTAGTTTTTATAGGTATAAAATGAGCTGCTTTGCTCAATTTATCAACAAATACCATTATTGAGTCATTTAAGTTTTGATTCCTAGGTAGTCCTATGATAAAATCAAGGCTAATTATCTCCCACTTCCAGCTAGGAATAGGCAGTGTCTAAAGTAGCCCAGCTGGATGCTGATGTTCAGTCTTTATTTGCTGACATTCAAAGCACTTAGCAATGCATTCTGCCAATTTATTTTTCATGTTTGGCTAGAAATAATCCTTTATTAGCATGGCTATAGTTTTTTGATAACCTGGATGCCATGAATAAGGAGTTTCATGAATTTCGTTTAAAATCAACAACTTAATCTTAGGTACATTAGGTACGTATAGTCTATCTTTATACAATAATAATCCTTTTCCATTCCAGCTATACCCTGTACTTAGACTTTCTATTAAATTTTCTCTGACCTTTGCTTGTAATTTCTGATAATTTTCATCTTGTCCTATTCCATCTTCTAGTTGTTCTTCTAAATCTGTGTTATAGGTGCTGATTGCTACTGTAAAATTCAGTTTTGCATTTCTTCTTAATGCATCAGCTACTTTATTTTTGTTTCCTTTAATATGTTGGATTTCAAAATCGTATTCGCTAAGGAAAGCTAACCATCTAGCTTGCCTAGCATTTAAGTTAGGTTGATCCAATAGATATTTTAACCCTTTATTATCCATCATTAATATAAAATTCCTTCTGATTAAATGATGATACCACATTTTTGAGGCATGTATGACATCCGCTAACTCTAAGTCATAGGTCGAATAATTTTTCTAGTGAATCTTCAGCTTCCTAGACTCATAAGCAATGATGTGTCATTCCTGAGTTAAAAATCCACCTAAACCATCATTACATGCGTCAATACATACTATAAAATATTTATTAGTGTTAGCAATTCTTAGAATTGGTGCGGTGGTTAATAATGTCTTTAACTTTTTAAAATTGTCTTCACACTTTTGAATCCACTTGAATTTATTCCCTTTCTTTTGTAAAGAATTTATAGGATTTACAATTCTTGAAAACCCTTCGATAAATCTTCGATAATAGCCAGTAATTTCCATGAATGATTGTGCGTCTGCTACGTCTTTTGGTACTAGCCATTCTTTGATTGAATTTATTTTTTCAGGGTCAACAGAAATTCCTTCTTTAGTTACCACATGACCCAGATACTAAATTGTATCCTTAAATAAGTCACATTTACTAAATTTTGCATAGTGTTGATTTTCTCGTAACTCTTGCAAGACAATTTTTAAATGTTCTTTATGTTCTTCTTCAGACTTTGAATAAATTAAGATGTCATTGATGAATACGACCACAAACTCATCAAGATATTTATGCATTACATTACTCATCAGACACATAAAAACAACTAGGGCATTATTAATCCCAAATGGCATAACGAAAAATTCATAATGACCATACCGGGTCCTAAAAGTTGTTTTAAATATGTCTTCATCTTTGATTCGGAACTTGTGGTAACCAGATCGTAAATCAATCTTCAAGAATACTGTTGCTCCACATAGCTGATCAAATAGATCATCTATGTTGGGTAATGGATATATATTTTTGATAGTCATTTTATTTAGTTGACGGTAATCTATACATAGTCGTAGAGTTTCGTCCATCTTCTTAACAAAAATAACAGGCGCTCTCTAGGGAGACACACTAGATCTATTGTAATTCTTATCAATGAGTTCTTTTATCTACAACTTTAGTTCATTTAATTCCAGTATATTCATCCTGTAAGGGGCTTTTGATCTAGGCATTGCACCAGGTACCAGCTCAATAGTGAAGTCTAGCTCCCTCTTCGGAGGTAGTCCCAGAAATTATTCCAGAAATACATCTGAATACTCCCTTAGGATCAGAATATCTTCCGGTTTTAATTTATCCTTGTTACTAGTATTTTCTTTGTTAATTACTGTTACAGCAAAGGCTTTACAGCCCTTCCGAACCGCTCTCTTAAGCTGCAAAGCAGAAATCTATCTTACAGTTGTTTTCCTAGGGATTCCTTTTACATTTATTAGTTCTCCATCATTACTTACGCAAGTAAATTTTTTATCAAAACAGTTCAGGATTACCCTATGATGTTCTACCCAATCCATACCTATTAACATATCATATGAACCTAAAGGTAAAACATTAATTTTAGCCGAGGTTTCAAATTGATCCATTTTTACTGTACAATTCTTAACAAAGCTGATCACCTTTTTTTTTTGCACCAATTGCTAGCTGGACTAACCAAGACTTTGCAAACATTTCTACTGATAACTTACACTTTTCTACTAAATCAGGAGAAATATAGCTTAAACTAGCTCCTGGATCGATTAAAATAGATATAGGTATTTGATTTAGCTTATCTTCCACTTCCACCATGGAATTTTGATGATCTGCTTTCCTATTCTCCAATGTTGCATTGATCGTGGTCATTGTCCTTACTAGATCACCAACAATCATCTCCTCTTGTATCATGTGTATGTTGCTAATAGTCTTCTTTCGATTGGGGAAAACTGATGCATAATGAGGACCATTACATTCCCATCATTTTATCGGTTCCTTTCGTTCAAAATTCTTGGTATAATTACCATGATTATTAACAAATTCCTTATCTCTTTGACCATTTGGATTGGTCTGTGAATTACTTTTTTTCCCTTGGAAATTTTTACTAGGAAAATTTTGTGTGTTATTATTCTTCAAATTTCGGTTAGGCACAAAACCTTTCTTCTTCTGTTCAAAATTATTAGTTCCTTTTGCCTTCCAATTTGTCATACTTTCCTTTTTGTGATTCTGTTCATAACAAAAATTTTCCTTTCTCATTGCTTCTTCTAAATTTTTTGGATTGTCATACTCAATTCTGTCTTTTATATGATAGGGTAAACAATTGAGAAACCGATGTACCTTAGGCTTCTTGTCCACAATATATGGCACATACCTGAGCAGACTTAGAAATTTACTATTTAGTTCTTTCATATTCATTGTTCCTAGTTTTAATTTATAAAATTCCTTAGCCCTCTCCTCATAGTACTATTCAGACAGAAATTTCTTCTTGAAATATTTCTTAAATGTATTCCAATTAATGTTTTTCTCCCTTTTACTCTTTTTAGGTCCTACCATCAAATATCTGCTTTCCCATTGAGGTTATAAAAATCCATTCTAGATTTTAGTTGATTAGAGTAGTTATAAATTTAAAAATATTTCTTCATCCTAGAAAGCCATGACTCTGCCTCTTCTCCCTTCTCAGTTTCACCATTAAAGGTTGGTGGCCTGATTTTCTTGAATTCTCCATAGATTTCTTCATAAGGTTTAAACTTTCTATTCCTAGTATAATGATTATCTTGACTACTATCACTCGTATATTGATAGTTCTTTTTATGTGAATCACCATACACCTCAGAAGATGAGTTACTTTCGATTTTAAACTTTTTAGTCTTTTTATATTTATGTTGGTAATGCATATCTTCAAACTCTATTCGTTTATCTTTTTTCTCATTCAAAAAAATTTGTTCGGGTACACAGAGTACTCCCAAAAGATTGAACACCTCAGAAGCCGCTTCACACAAATAGATCACAAATCAACACAACAATGTTTGTCACGTGGTTAAAACCCTCGAGAGGGAAACAATCCACGGCCCCAGCCAACTAGCTACTTGGAGCAATTTATTATGCAAAACAAAAAAATTTACATGAGCTTCTCATAATTGATCAACTAGCCAAGGACCCTCTATGCTCTTTAAATAGAGATCATAGACCAATCGGGTGTTAAGCCGTGGATCAATGGTAGGTATGATCTAAGAGAAGTTGAACCGTCGGATTACTCTATGTCTAGAACATATCATAACCATCGGATTAGAATATTTACAAATGCATACTAATGCATACTAAAGAAACACACTTTTACCTAACGGATATATTACACAAGTTGATCTTAACTAACTCCTAAGTGTCTAAATATCCTAACATCACCCCTTAAGAACAACTTGGGATAGGATTGAAGGATTTACAAAAGTGACACTATTAGGAGAAGGAAGGAGGCATTAGAGCCTATCCCCCCTTAAGGACACATTCCTGAACTCCTAACATAGACCGAAGTTTAGAAAACTTCGCTTCTGTAAGAGACTTGGTGAAGATGTCTGCAACTTGATCATCTGTAGGGAAATAGAGAACTTCAATAACACTATCATGAACAAGATTTCTGATGAAGTGCATGTGTAGATCAATGTGTTTGTTGCGCTGATGTAGAACTGGATCTTTGGCAAGATTAATGGCACTTTGATTGTTGCACCAAAGTGGAGTAGGCTGTTGCTGCTCGAATCCAAACTCTGAAAGGATCTATCGAATCCATAAAGCTTCTTGATTGGCATTAACTGCGGCTCGATATTCTGCTTCTGCTGAAGAAAGAGCAAGAGCTTGTTGTTTCTTACAAGCCCAAGTGACAGGTCCAGATCCCAGACTAAAAACATAACCTGCAGTAGACTTTCGATCATCAGGATCGTCGGCCCAATCTGAATCAATGAAACCAACCAACAAAGGATTCCCTGTTGTACTGTAATGAATCCCAAACTAAATTGTACCTAGAATATATCGAAGTATTCCTTTTGCTACTTTCCAGTGACTTTCATGAGGAGTTTGCATATAACGGGAAACACGACCAATGACAAAGGAAAGGTCAGGACGGGTATGAGTCAAGTATAAAATACTACCAACAAGTTAACTATACAACATGGCATCTACTTCAGGGGAAGTACAAGTGGCAGAAATTTTGACTCCATACTGGAAGGGAGAAGGGGATGGTTTACAATCTTCCATGTGGAAGTGACGAAGAAGGTCAAAAGCATACTTAGACTGGGAAAGAAAGATTCCTTCTTTGGTTTGCAAGACTTGGAGACCAAGAAAATAATGCAAATGTCCTAAGTCTGACATTTCAAAATTTTGCTTAAGACTGGATTTCACATGGGTTATAAGGTTAGGGTCACTAACAGTAAGGATAAGATCATCAACATAAAGAACAAGTATGATGAGATGGTTTCCTACTTTCTTGATATAGACATTGGGGTCGGAATGGCATCTAGAAAAACCAATGTCAAGGAGAAATCTATCCATTTTGGCATACCAAGCTCTAGGAGCTTGCTTAAGGCCATATAAGGATTTCTTAAGGAGACAAACAAGGCTAGAGTTATTCTGAACATATCCAGGAGGTTGTTCCATGTAAATTTTCTCATGTAAATCACCATGTAAGAAGGTAGACTTGACATCCATTTGATGGACTTCCCAGTTATGTAAGGCTGCAAGGGAAAGAACAAGGCGGATGGAGTTCATTTTCGCTACAAGGGAAAAGGTTTCATTGTAGTCAATCCCTTCAAATTGGGAAAAACCTTTGGCAACTAACCTTGCCTTAAGTCTTTCAACACTTCCATCTGATGCATAATTAGTTCTATAGACCCATTTACATCTGACAATTTTTCTTCCTTTTGGAAGACGAACAAGATCCCAAGTATCATTCGCCATTAAGGAATGATATTCTTCATCCATAGATGAATCCCAATCTAGATTTCCTGAAGCTTCTACAAAATTTTCTGGATCATGATTCTTGGAAACTTGAGCCAAAAGAGAAGAGGCTCGCTGAAACTGAGAACATGTTCGATGTTGATCTCTAGGATCACTGGCAAGATCACCAGCTGCTTCACATGTTGAACGGACCCATCGAGGAAGTATTGGTGCTGGTGCAATTGGAGGAACATGAGCAGGTGGAGGTGGATTTTCATCATCACTGTCATCATCAGAAACTAGAGTTGGAAACCTGTCAAGGAAGCTGGAAGAAGAAGAAGAAGAAGGCACAATCGCCAAATTAGGCTCGCAGGTCAAAGATGGCACACCCGCCAAGTTAGGCTCACAGGCCAAGAGATTTTCATCAAATTTAACATCTCTTCTAATGATTATATCATGAGAATGTGGCTGAATAAGTATATAACCTTTTACATCTTTAGAATATCCAACAAATATGCACTTTTCACTTTTAGGATGCAATGCTTTCCGTTTTTCATCCGGAATGTGAGCCCATGCTTCACAACCAAACACACGAAAGTGACTTACATCTGGTTTAATTTTACTCCATGCTTCTTCCGGTGTTATACCCTGTAAAACTTTAGTGGGTGTGCGATTAACTATGTAATTTGCACAATTTATGGCCTCAGCCCAATATTGAAGACTTAGTCCTTTAGATTGGATCATATAATTAGCCATTTCTTTTAAAGTGCAGTTCTTCTGTTCAGCTACACCACTTTGTTGTGGTGTATATAGAACAGTATGATGTTTTTGGATTCCTTGTTCAGTGCAAAAAGTAGTGAACTTATTGTTAACATATTCTCCTCCATTGTCAGATCTTAATTTAATAATTTGATGACTAGATTGTTTTTCAACAAGGGCCTTGTAGGCCAAGAACATGTTAGAAACTTCGCTCTTAAGTTTTAGGAAGTAAACCCAAGTGCATCTAGAATACTCATGAATGAAAGTTAAGAAATATTTGAAACTAGAAAAGGAAGCAGATGGAAGAGGGCCACACAAGTCACAATGCACAAGCTCCAAAGGAACCGAGGCATGCCATGAGGCACGTTTGTCAAAACTGTCCTGATGATGTTTTTCGAGTACACAACCGGAACAAACACCATCCTTGCAAGATACTAGCAGAAGACCAGTCACCATATTGTATTTACATAGTTGTTGCAATGAGCGATAATTTAAGTGACCAAATCGCTCATGCCAAAGTTTGCTCAAGTTATCACTATGAGCAACAAAAACTAAAGGAAAAGGTGATGACCCAAAGTTGTTAAATTTGTACAACCTGGTAATATCATCAACAGTTCCAGTAGCAAGGATATTTTGAGGATTTTTAAAATCCTTGATTACAACTTGGTGAGGTGTAAATGTCACAGTTTTACCTTCACCTGAATGAGTAATTTGATAGACTGATAACAAATTGCAGGAAATTTTTGGAACACATAGTACATCACTGAAATGACATTTTCTACTGGAACTGTTCCAGATCCTACAACACTTAGAGATCTATCATCACCAACAAATATTTGTTTGGTGTTACATTCATGCATAGTAGAAAAGATGGCTTTATCTTTAGCCATATGATAAGATGCTCCAAAATCAATGAGCCATTCATTTGAAGTAGAAGAAGAAGATGCAGTATAAGAGTAAAAAAAAGAACAAACTGCATGCCCATGAGAGTTAGATTCTGAAGACGAATCTAGGCTGATGTGTTGCTTCTTCATTGCTGATTCCAAGGATGCCATCTTCTTAAAACACTTAGATTCATCATGATTATCTTTCCCACAAAAATTGCAATGACGTTCAGTCTTCTTTCCTTTTTTCTTGGATCCTTTGTCATTTTTTAAAGGAGGAGCTAACTGAGAGGGTTTGGGACCCTTGTTGTTTGGCTTATTATTGCGAAAATTATATTCCTTAGGAGGCTTAGACTTTTCTTTTTGTTGGGACAATAAGGCTTTCCCAGATGTATCTGCATTGTTAATTATTCCAAGATGAATGAGCTTATCTTGCTCTCTAATTAAAGAATCACAAAAGGATTCAAGGTTAGGCTCTTGATAGCTAGCTGCAGTCAGAGATTCTTTGATGGAGTAGAATGTAGATACAAAAACAAAATATGCAGGTCCAAGTTTGGAAAGAATATGATAAATACATTGTTTGTCTTCTTTCTTAATCTTGCATTCGGCACATAAGAGTCTAAGAGTTTTATACTTAGATAAATAGTCTTGAATGCATGAAAAATAATTTGGATTCAAGGAAAGCAACTCATTCTCAAGTTGATGACCTTGAATTTCATTGTGTTTACCAAACACAGATTTCAACTTTTCCCAAGCTTTATCAGGTTCATCAATTCCAGATATGTGGAATCGTAAATCAGTAGAGATTGACATCCCAATCAATCTATGAGCTTCATCACATCTATTTTCCCATTTAATTTTCTTATCATCATCAGTGGGTTCTATTCCTTTCCCTGAGGTTATCCTGAAAAGTCCCCTACTTCGTAGAACATCCTCCATATGATATTTCCATGAGAAATAGTTACTTATAAGTATAATATCACAAGGGGTAGCCATACTATAAAATAATGGCTGAAAAAATAGAAACTAACTATCTGGTTGCAAAGAGCTTGAAAAAATATGCGGTTTAAAAAAAACGGCACTTAAAACTGATTTCAGATGATGAAGTTATGCTTGATCAAAGAAAATGTTGAAGATGTCCCCAATAGTGACGTGGAAGATATTAACTGGACCAACCAAAAAAAAATAAGCCCCCTCTTCCCAAGATCAACCTTTGACAATCACTTTTACAATAACGTTGCTTTGAAGTGAATCACTTTTGTAGAATAAGTGATGTTCACTTTTACAATAATGTGACTTTTTAAATAGTGCGGCAATAAATTAAAAGACTTAAGTGACTCACGTTTATTTTATTTTATTAATGTGAGATGCACTTTTACAACAAAGTAACTTGAAAATAGAAATTGCATGCACTAAAAAGTATCTTGATAAGACTTGAACTCAAGACTTATCAAGGTGTAAAGCAACTTTGGACCAAGTGAGCTAAGTTTAAAAGGTACGTAAAAGTATGGAAAGAGGAAGGGGGCTTTTTTTTTTTTTACTCTTCTCCCTCGTTTTCCGGGCTTGCTTTCTTTTCCTGCAAATCCCAAAAAAAATAAAAAAAAAAAAAAAAAATTTCCACACAATGGGGTTAGATCTTGGTTAGCTTACTCGGAAAGTCTATGTTTTTAAGTTTTCTCGTTGTTTCTGATTTGCCATGATCGCACAAGGTGCACGGCAAAGAGCATACGTAGCCAAGAAGACAAGAAAAAAACTTTCCCTTACTATTTTTTATTCATCGTGATTGCACAAGGTGCACGGCAAAGAGCATACGCAGTCAGGGAAAACAATAGTCTGAGACTAAAATATAAAATATCTAATAATAAACTGATAAAATATGAGAGATTTAAAAAAAACAAATCCGTCACTGTAACATTATACCTTCAGATTTGTCGAAATGGGTGTTTCTGGAGAAAATGGAAATGGTTTTCAATGAAACAAAAACTATTTTCCAATGGAAATGGTGCTCTAGACACAATCGAATAGCTCCCATAGACCAAAAATACACAAAAAATCTAAAACCAAAAACCCTTTCAAAGTTTCGGCAACACCAGTTCCAGATCTTGATCAAAACCGAAAGCAGCTCTTCATAAAAGATCTGATACCATGTTCGGATACACAAAGTACTCCCAAAAGATCGAACACCTTCAGAAACCACTTCACACAAATAGATCACAGATCAACACACCGATGTTTGTCACATGGTTAAAACCCTCGAGAGGGAAACAGTCCATAGCCCCAACCAAATAGCTACTTGGAGCAATTTATTATGAAAAAGAAAAAAAGCTACATGAGCTTCTCATAATCGATCAACTAGCCAAGAACCCTCTATGCTCTTTAAATAGAGATCATAGACCAATCGTGTGTTAAGCCACGGATCAATGGTAGGTATGATCTAAGAGAAGTTGAGCCGTCGGATTACTCTATGTCTAGAACATATCATAACCGTCAGATTAGAATATTTACAAATGCATACTAAAGAAACACACTTTTACCTAATGGATATATTACACAAGTTGATCTTAACTAACTCCAAAGTGTCTAAATATCCTAACAATATTTCCATCAAAACCTGATTTAGCTCCTCCTGAGCTCTCAGAATTCTCTCATTTTCTTTTTTGACCATTTCCATCTCTATTCTTAGTTCCTTAACTATTTGTAGTAGTTTAGAAGAATTATTAGTTATTTATTCTTGTATAGGTTATTTTTGAGAATTACTTCATTCAGTATAGGGGAACTCCTCATCTGCATATTCTTCCAATCTTTCCATGCCTGCAGTTAACTCAGAAAAATTCTCTGGAAATATCATTCAAAAGAAAAGTAAAATCAGTATACTTGTTTAAATATATTGTTCTATTTATGCAAGTCGAGCCACATTTAGGCCTAGTGTCTAAACCTTGTGCTCTGATGCCACATGTGATAACCCAAAAATTCGTAAAAATTTAAAAATTTTCATGTAACATAAAATGTCAAGAGTGTCATTGCCAATGAACCATTAACTGTTAGCGGATACTCAAATAGTTAAAAAAATAACAAAAAGCATTTCTTTTCTTTGATTCTGTATAAATTATTAGTTTATCTTAAAGTACTATGTTAGGAATGTTAAACATAGCAGTTTATGTTTTTCAGAATGTGAGAAACAAATATTGCATCTTAATCTGATGCTAAGTGTGTTATTGTCTTCTTTTGTCAAGTATAAAATAATCTTAGATGAGATCGAGCTTACTTATCTTATAGCTAACGCAGTGGAATGATAGTTCTTTTACAGGTTCTATCAGGTAAACAGTTTGTTCCAGTAAAATTCTAGATCAAGAATGATACTCCACTGGTATAGGATAAAATGCTAGTAAATAAAATGTTTGTTTGCAGATTGACCCTATAAGAGGTAACGTCGATATTGCTAATGTTATCAACTACATAAATATGGTAAAACAAAACTGTGGAAGGATGGTTATATGCATGTTAATTTTACCACCAATATGGAATCCAATTAATTCTTCCTTCTTGTATTTTTTAACTATATGCTTATATGTTTCATTTTGAAAATGTTTAAGAACAATTCTACTTCTGTCCATAAGAACATAAGGACCTAACATTTTTATAAAAATGAAGATATGTGTACGTATATGTAACCCCAACTACATAACGTTATGTAGAGATTGGTCTATGGTATTGTTCATAACTATTGAGTTCTTTTAAAGCTTTAAAACTCTTCGTTAGTAAACTTTCTAACCATGTGTTCTCACCTAGTTCTCTAGTATAAAACCTATTTTTACAAGAACTTTCAATTACAATGGTTATACATTAAAATTTGTAAAAGTATTATTCTCTTAGTAGGTGCTAAAAGAAACCTTGTAATTGCTTGTCCTATAGTTAAATTTCTCATAAAAACTCTATAGTAAAAGAAATCACTTTCCAAATCCAAGGTTGAAGTGAGGTACTTCTAGGGAGGATTAATCTATCCCTCTTAATGATGTCTTACTTCTATATAAGTGTTAACATTGTTAATACTATGAAAAGTATAGCTAACATATTATTATTCCAAATTGCATTAGTATAATGAGAAAGTTTTTAAACTACTTTTTATTTATCCTATGGTTATAGCCAAGAAAACGAAACATGGAAAGGTATCATTACAATGCAATATAGTAAAAGGGATTTGACTTAACACTTCAATGATTTATGCAGGATATGATTGATACTTTCTACTATAGTCTGATTCCCATCATTTGAAAAGAATTTGAGGACATGTGGTTGGAAGGGAGAGCTAGGGTTTTTCGTTGATTGGTATCGCCATATAAAAATGTTGAAACCCTAAAATTAGGCTTGTATTGTTGGATGGTGGAGTAGTCGAGCCAAATGCTCGTGGCTGCCATAGCACGATGTAACCCGCCATTGAATAAATTTATACGCAGGCCTTTGTAACCTTGCTGCGTTTTGTGTAGAGGAGTGGGTAAGAGGTTGATAGCTATTGTAAGTGTCTTTTTCACCAATGGAAGGAATACTGCGGGTTTGTTGGTCTTCTTCGTTGTCTTTCTGTGTTAGTTTTAGTACTTCGGGAGTGTCGAATATTTTTTACAGTAAAAAGGGTGTCGATTGAGGTTTTTACTGCCCTCTATACAAATCCATTCGTAGGGATTTACCTTCTTTGATGCACCTTCAAACCAAGCTTGGGTGGCTATCACAACTTCACTGCTTTGCGGCTTTAAAAAGGTAAAAACACCCTATTTCCTTTCATTTTTAAATGCCAGTGTTTTCATTAAGGTAAAATAAATAAGGGTAAACTAATAGGGTTAAAGTTTTCCATGTGTAGGTTTCTCCATACTCAAACTTGAAGCTGAAAAGAAATCACTACCCACAGTCTTCGGCAAGAGAATTTTCCCCTAATAAGCCTCAGTGACAATCTGGGGTTCTTCTTGCATATAAAGTATGGTGGAAAGAAAGAAATCACCACCATGTATGGTGGTTGATGGCTCAGTCATGGTTATGATTTATGCTATTGTTCTTTGTTTTGTGAGTTTTAAAATCCCTCCTGGCTGCATGTATTGAATGGATATGGCTTCCACAGCCACAACTTCTTGATTTTGGTTTTTGAGCCTTCTTGGCCTTAATTACAAAAGATGGTGATAAGTTTTTAAACTTTGGCTTTAAGCCGTGAGTTTAATTCTCAGGCCACTCGGTGGTTTCTTGAAGATTTGATTAAGGTTTATACAGAAGAAAAGAATGGCAGTAGTTATAGCTACTCTTGAATTGAGACTGCTATTGTAGCCGTGAAGAGATAGATGTTTTAATTTTAATTTTGTGAATTTTTTATATTTGGAGAAATAGTTTTTGAACAGGTTTAATCCTTGATAGATAAATGAAAAAGGCTCCAAGCCTAACTATGTCTATTTAGTTTGTTTTTAATATTAAAAGGATTTTTACTGCTTAAATGGAATTAGCAGTATCTCTCTTGATTTTAAAAATTGCGTGAATTCTGTTTATTTAGTTATTTTTATTGTTATTAAAATTTTCGATATTTAGGGTTACTTGATTAGTAAGAATTTATTGTTTCTTATTAAAAGAAAAATATTTGTAGACCTTGGATAAGGAATATTTTACTAGAAATAAAATAAATGTTACTACAATGAAAAACTATAAATAAGACTGAGAATGTTGTTTATTGTAGAAATGAATTTCTTTTCTGTGATTTCTGAATTCTATTACTAAGTTTTTGATAATATAAATTTTTTTATTATATTCTGTTGTGAAAAACAGATATTTTGTAAACCCTAAATATTCTTAAAGGTTTACAGAGTTAGTGGTTTTATTTTCAATAACCCTAATTTACATGCTTTTGTTATAATTAAATTATCTAGGTTATTATCTATTTAATATTACTTGTTTTAAAATAATTAATCTAGTTTTAAAGATAATTACTGATCTTATATTATTTATTTAGGTTTACCTATTGAATTTATACTATGTACTTTACTAATTATTATGCATACTAGTACATATTCTTTTGATTTGTTTTTCTACCTTTAATTAGATAATTTTAGGTACTTTCAATAGATAAAACAAATACAGCTTAGATTACCCAAAAACCTGTAGAAGTAAATATTTACATCTGCATTCAATTTTATTTAAATCTACTTATCTGAATTAAGCATACCTACTATACTAGAGTACTATCTTGCAAGAGGCGTGGAAAAATACAGTTTGGGTAATTTTCCTATCTACCAGTTAACTCAACAATATCTCTACTGATTAACCCTAACCTTACAAGTTACTAACTTTCACTACATAAATCATTATTCTTACTTAACCCTAATAGAAATACAATATCAATATATATATTCTTGAAAAACTCTTAAACTTTTCTGATGCAAAAAATAAATATTAACTAAATTTAACAAGTAGAACCTATCAAATAGATGAGGTGACAATAGCTTAAGGAGGTTGTTCCTCCCACCCAACTTTTGAAGAAAAGTTGAACAGCAGTTCTCAAGACCCCTGAGCTTGTCTCCTGATCCTCCTGGTAGAGCACTAGGTGAGAGATGTAATCTTGATATCCCCTGCAACTCTACTGAGTGTTCAGTAGTAACTCATTCTTGCTTACAGCAGTAAGAACTTCAACTTAGAATAGCTGCACAAGTTCAGTCTTCAACACTTATCCCCTCAAACATACTTTAGCTAGACCCCTCCATCAAAATTCACATGTGCACTTCATTCACTCATAATGATCACAAATATAGAATGAGCAGACTGAGTTGTATTCAATGGGAATTTTTATTAGCATGCCTAGGTCTTGTTGGTCAGTTTTTACTTAATGAGCCACCCGCTCCTATTCCACTTTCTTGGGGAATCTTGACCACAATTATAGGGAAGTTGCCACCTGCAACAGCTAGAAGTAGTTTGAGGATGCTTCCACTTGTCAATATTCTCTCAACCTAGTCTCCTCCACCAAGTGACCAGTAAACACTCATTTAACAACTTCCCTAAGATGTTGTCTAATCTTTTATTTATTTAATAATAAAATATTCTGCGATACATTAAATTATCCTTGACCCCACTTGGTCATTAATTACAAAATTTAACATAAAAACATAACATAATTTTCCTCAATAACATAAAATTGTTTTGCAAATTGGGGCATATGACAACAATTAATTACAATATATACATCATATACATTAATGCAACAAGGTCAAAACTGGGGTGTTACAAGTGATGTAACTATTGATAGCTTACTCCAGTTTCAAAAGTCCTTGCAACAACAAGAGAAGACCTTGAATGAAGGTGCTTTAACAATCCATGCTATTGAGTTAACATTTGTCTCATCGGACCCAACATTGAAGAAGAAGATAGAGGAGAAGGAGGCCGAAATTAGAGACCTTCACCAAAAAATATTGGAGAAGGGAAAAGCACTACATTTGGGATGTGATAGTGAGATACAAGATTTGAAATCCCAAATTAAACCTTTGCAAAATAAACCTGTGGCAAAAGCAATTTTGTATACTCCATTTGATGCAGATTTGAGGGCAGAAGAGCTCGAGAAGGAGGTACAACAATTCAAGAGAAAATTAAGTGTAGTTCAATATGAGCTGAAGTGGACGAAGGATGATCTTAAAAGAAAGGGAGATGAGCACTCAAAGGAGAAAAATAAAAATGTAGAGATGTTGAAGAAATTCCTAGAAGAAGCTTTTGTAGAACTAGAGGGTTTTGGAAAATCAAAGATAAGCTATAGTGAATTTCTTATTCTAAAAAGGAGGAATTGCAAAAACCTCCCAAGCAGCCTACAGTTCTAGAATAATTGGGTGTACATTTGATGTCCATGTACATACTAATATTGTTGTAATATAAATTGTAAGTATTTCTCGGCAATACATATATTTTGATATAGTTAATGTGTTTCTAATGTGTAATACAAGTGTAATGTGTAATCCATATGTGCTTTTTCCCTATATCTACAAGATTTTAATGTGCAACCGATACTAAGAAGTGTGTATGAAACTACAAATGATGAAATATATTATTCGTAATATATTCTACAAATTAATTGACATATGAAATATTCTTCAAATATATTCTACAAATGAATTGACAGATCATCATCTCCAGTGAAATACATAAAAAAATTCCCTTCAAAATGGGATTAAAACTAGCCCTTGAAATTTGATCATTGGAGGTTATGAAAAATTAACACTTGGTCTGCCTGACACTAAAAAAAATTCTAAAGGAGAAAGTATTAGGTAAAAAATTGGAAATACTAAAATGATAAAAGGGGAGGAATAATAATAAAAATGACTCCTATTTTATTCATTGAATTTGACAAAGAAATCAGGCATGTGCGTGTATTTTACTGAAGCAAGGTATTTTTGGATAGCTTCACTCAAATGCATGCCCAACCTACGTTACAAAGACAAATTCATTGATTCAAACCATAGAGTGTCTGTTCATGCATAAAAAACCTAAATAAGATTTCAATATTTAAATTTTACACATAAAAGCTTATGCTCTGCAAGGAAACATGATTTCCACATTGTAAAAAACAGGGTTGAGTACCTCGAGGAAATGCACACATTGGCCTGCATTTCATTTATATTGAATAAATTTCACTATAACATAGGCATACCAACAATTTATAGAATCTCCTGTATTCATTTCTGTAAATTGTATGATCTACAGTAGAATCCAAGTCATCCAAAACAAAAATTGATAGTACTTTCTAATTTTTCATGACCATAACTAAAAATACACACCAATTCCAATCGAAGTACACTCTAGGTATGAAATTTGAAAGTTTGCATACAAAAACCTAATTAGACTAGTATAGTTTTAATTTCAGATATAAAAACTTCTATTGTGAAATAAGAATGTATCCAACATTTGAAATGAGAACAGAGCAATTGTAAATGTTGATTTCTTGTTCATGGGAATCATAGTTTCTCTAGTAAATCTTGTATTTATAGAATTTTGGCATGACAAGGACAAATTAAAAAAGAGGTTGAATTGGATAGTGGTTTGGAAACCAATCTCATGGCTCTACAAGTTTGTATCATCTGTATCTTTTTTATTATAATATAAATCATCATCTTTCCTTTAGAGAAATAAATAAACAAGAACATAACATATATAATACATTATCAGGAAAAAACAGAGATAATGCAAAAATATAACCAGATCGATACTCAAGAAAGTCTTAAAAGGGGCCCACGAGAATTTGTTATTATATTATTCCTTCATTACAGAGAAGAGGGCTAGTTTACAGTTGAATCAGTAACATCAAACAACTCCTTCAACAATAATTTTCCCTACTACCTATTACATTCTATTTATAGTCCTCAAGGGTCAGATTGACCATGTTACAACTGGATTCTGTTAGAGTGAAATTGAAATGTCGATTCACCCTCAAGCTAACTCATCCTCTGTTTTACTTTCCTTGCTTAAAATGAAGATACCAACTACTGTGGAACAAGGCTAACATGATAGTGCAACACAAGGGGGGAAACAAGGCTAAAGTGGACATGTTTCAATAGTAGGGGTAGAAAGGGAGTCGAAGAGGAAGTTGCATTCCAGTTATCTATATGGGAGATGCAAGCAAAGAATAATTATAACAGTGATCCACATTGCATGAGAGGTCTCACAAAAAAAAAGGGAAATGCCAATGAAATAAGAAAATGATAAGGAATAGAGAAATGTTGAGACAAAAATGGCTTAGCAAAAAACAACATGCAATACCCATCTGGTATGGAGAAATTAATAGCTGGAATTGAAGAAATAAATCCTGCTATGCCATTGAGAGGGAATGCTCGGGTTGTTGAAGAGGGACAGGGTCTTGACTCAGTGCAGGAAAGACTTTACTGAGTGATGGGAATGGACTTTCAAACGAACATAAAAATGATAAGATGGAATGGAACTACCAGTTAAAGCCATCAACCTAGATGAGACTACCTCTAATTCTTTCCAATTCTACCCATTTAACTCATACTATCAGTGAACTCAAATTTGTGCACATCTGCGGCCATACTAGACAAAAATTAATGAACATAGATAATGGAGTGAATACATAGCCTACTGATAACAGTGACCCCTATTTATCAATGTTCCATAAGAATCAACATGATTGGTAATTGACTGTAGTTGCTAGGAAGGAATCCATGGGGTCAGGACAAATCTGGATATGTGTACTGTGTTGGCTCTTCGAATAATTGAAAAGTGGGGAAAAAAAGGTTAATCATGAGGAAATGTCGAGTTCATGTCTGGGTGATGTGCAATCATTCTCAATGTCGTCAGAATTCGACTCGATTCAGCTTCATCGAACCATAAAATTTTATGGTATGTACTATGTAGAACACTTTTTCCTTGTTAAGTGATGTATTTGACACTAAGTTGAAAATTCATAATATGACAGGTATGGAAAAGTGAAAACCACCATTTACAGGTTTATAAGATTAAATGACGTATTTGACACTCAATTAGTTCAGCATGTGTCTGGCAGGTTGAGGTATGGGAAAACAAAAAACTTCCATTTAGAATTTTAGAAAAATAGAAGACTAGCAAAACTGTAAACTGTAAATCAAGGTTGAGTCCCTTGAGGAAATGTACACCTTGTCTTAGAAAAAAATCAATATTAGAGCTAGAAGTTAAAAAAAAATACAAATGAAAAGGTATCAGGTAAAAACTTGGAAATATTAAAATGCTAAAAGAGGAATAATAATAAAAAATACTCTCCTATTTTATTCATTGAATTTGACAAAGAAATCAGGCATGTGCATCCATTTTATTGAATCAAATCAATTTTGGATTGCTTTACTCAAATGCACGCCCACCATACATTACAGAGCCAAATTCACTGATTCAAACCACAGAGTGTTTGTTTAGGCATAAAAACCCTAAATAATCTTTCAAAGTTTAAATTTTAGACATAAAAACTGATGGACTGGAAGGATACTCCAAATTTATGTGTTTTCCGCATGGTAAAAATCACGATTGAGTGCCTCGAGGAAATGCACACATTGTCTTGCATTTCATTTTATATTGAATAAATTTAACTATAACATAGGCATACCAACCTTTTCTACAAACTCTTGTACTCACTTATGTAAATTGTATGATCTACAGTAAAATCCAAGTCATCAAAAATAACAATTGATATCAATCTGCCAAAAGTGCCTCTCACCCATATTTTCACTGCTCCAGAAAAATGCTCACTGAGGAGAGAGAAAGAAGCTCCAGAAGATGAAAGTGATCTTGATGGATTCACCTTGTTGTCCTCTACCCATTGGGTATCTCACTTTCCAAGTTTGAAGAAAAAATGAAATCACATTGGTGACCTAGGGTTTGAAGAGAACTAGTTAATTGTTAGCCAAAGAGTTTGAGAGACCATATGGAAATTCCTGCAAGGGGGTGTTCCTTTGATGATAAAATTCATTAGATGATATGGTCATGTTCATTGTTGAGATGGATATCTAGCCATGGTATTGGTTTTTCAACCTGCCAAAATAGAGGGAAAATGTTATTTTTCATACTAAAGACAAAGGAAAAATGGCTAAGTGTTGTAAAGGGGCTAAGTGATGCCCGCATTAAAGTTGATTACCACACTAAGGATATCACATCCCCACCCATCTACTAGAGAGAGGATGTGACTATGCTGCTATCAATCTGGGAAATCTAATCCCCATAACGCAATATAAAATACATTGAACTTAAAAACATACAAAGATTTGTAAAGCATGCAATATACAACAGAAGAAATTACATTTCATTCAATAATTCAAAAAAAATAGACATGCTCATCATTTTTAATCAAGCAAATAAAAATGCAGAGATTACACAAGAGATACTTATCTTGAAAGAAGCTTGTCCTGCAACCAGCTATGTCGCTCCAACATTCAACCCAACCATAGGCCAGTGTGCTCATCAATCTCTCAGCAACACTGCCACACCCAAGATGGGCATGATTCCCACAAGGAATAACGAAACACTAGAAGGCTCACACATAAACAAAGGTATACAAAAATCCATCCAATCCAAACACAGTTGGTTTTATCAGGATTCTAGGGAGGTGGAAGGGTGAATTCCTAAGCTAGTGAGCTCAACCACAGAGATATGGACAACTCCACCAAATCTGGCTTGACTTCTAAACATATACACACCCAACACAAGGAAGCATATCCTTCTCTGCTACATAGTCACTCAAGCTATGCCTTCCATTTCAGTGTTATTCAGGGTGTGCAAAGAATAAAACCAACCCCTCTAGATCTGTTTGTGAGGTTCCTTCATACACTAGGTTTGTCAAGCTAGTTCAGACCCAATTCCACTCCAAACCAGTTCAGATCAAAATGAAATATGCACCCATAGCAAGATACAAGTTCTGGGATTGATGAAAAAATGATTTTGGCAAGAAAAAAATGGGTAAAATGGGGAAATCGACCCTTGGGTGAGTAATTCGAACTCAGCAACTATTCTAGGAAGTTTATAGGCCAAAATGACTGCTATGAACCCAAAAATCATGAATCCTTGATGGTCATTTGCTTAGCAACACAAAAACAAATTTCCTAGGCATGGAAAATGAGGAAATCAGTAGGAAAAAATGAGGAAGACAACCCAATCACAGGTCATTACAAAAACAACCTCCCATTCACAGCGAAAATAGAAGTAAACAACAAAAAATGTGAATGAATACACACAGGAAGCTCTAGATGCATGATAGAGATCACGTGAACGAGCGAATGGGTGAGGAAAAATGAAAACATGAATTCCCGCTGGAATGGGAAAACGTTTTGGGTGTTTACTTTCCTAAGGAGTCAAAACATGCTTTTCAAAATGGGTGCTCTTCCCAGTTCAAATTTTTTCCCATACTCTTTGCATTCCCATGCAATAACTACCTCAACCAATTTCTAGCAGAAATAAATGATTAGAGAAAAAGACAAGAAATGGGTAGTTGACAGTTTTGATGGGTTCTCCCTTTGACATTTGTCTTTTCCCCAATGGCTCAAAGTTTTCAATACCGCCCCCCCTATCCTTGGGAAATCATGCCCCCATCGCTTTAATGTTACATTAACATAGCTGGTTGTGGGTATTTTAATTAAATTGCATATTTACATGATGTCCAAAATTATAATGTGCCTGGATAGCACGAAATACCATCAGCAACGATTTTTAATTGCTGAAACATAAAAAACTAAATCGATGGTGGGGATTTTTCCTTTAGCTCCACACCACGATTAAATACAATATTTACATCACATATGTTTTTAATGCAAACGGGATCAAAATGGGGGTGTTACAAAGGATGATGTCAGCATGTCATGGCATAGATGATGTGGCATGAATTTGAAATCATTGTTTCATTATGACACCATTTTGGAGAAATACGGAAGATTAGTGAAAATCAAGAAATTGGTTAAGTATGGGAAAATTCGTCCAAGTAGCCTTAAGAGGATTCCCACCACAAATTGTGTTGAAGAAAATGCATGCAACACATGGGGATATTGTAGGCTGTTGTTTTGTCTACTCAAGCCTAGGAGAAGATAAAAAATTGTCCAAGTATGGAATTATTAGTAAAATCTACCTAAATGGCCTTAGGGACACGCCCACCATAGCTCATAGGATGATGATAAAAATATTCTGAGAGTGTGGATCTCTAGAGTGTTGTATGCTACATCCAACCATATCATTAGCCTGACCAAAAATTCTTTCAGTAAGAAGATATCAATTTTCCAAAGGTGACTCTCAGCCATATTTTCACTGCTCTAGAAAAATGCCCGCCGAGGAGAGAGAAAGAAGTTCCAGAAGATGAAAGTGGTCTTGCTGGATTCACCTTGTTGGCCTCTACCCATTGGGTATCTCACTTCCCAAATTTGAAGGAAAAATGAAATCACCTTGGTGACCTAGGGTTTGAAGAGAACTAGTTAAGTGTTAGACAAAGAGTTTGAGAGACCATTTGGAAATGCCCACGAGAGGGTGTTCCTTTAATGATAAAATTCATCAAATGATATGGCCATGTTCGTTGTTGAAATGGATATCTATCCATGCTCTTGTTTTTGCTTATGGTGATTAGACAAGGAAAATATCAACTTGCCAAAATAGAAGAAAAATGTTATTTTGCATATAAAGACAAAGAAAAAATGGATAAGTGTTGTAAAGAGGCTAAGTGATGCCCGCATTAAGGTTGATGCCCACACTAAGGATGATGCCCGCATGGCATGGCATGGAATATATGATGATGTGGCATGAAGTTGAAATCATTGTTGCATTATGACATCGTTCTGGAGAAATACGACAAATTAGTGAAAATCAGGAAATTGACCATGGGAATATAGGTCTATGTAGCCTTAAGAGGATGCCCACCACAAATTGTGTGTTGAGTAAAATGCCTGCACCACATGGGGATATCATAGGCTTTTGTTTTTTCTACTCAACCGTGGTCTTAGTTTCTCCAAATAGACCTTGAAAAAAAATTTATGGACCTACCAAAAATGTGTTTTAGGGAAATTAGACCAAGCCTAGGAGAAGATACAAAATTGTCCAACTATGGAATTATTTGTAAAATATGCATAACTATCCTTAGGGAAATGCCCGCCACAACTCATAGGATGATGATCAAAATATTTTGGGAGTGTGGATCTCTAGAGTGTTGTATGGTGCATCCAAACATATCTAGAAAGCTATAATAAGAGGTGTTTTTAGACAGTATAGAAGCATATTCAAAATAATCCACATGCTAGGAAATGTATATTATCATTTCAAACTTACAAATTTCATATATAATGAAAAAAAAATCGAAAAGAAAAACCAATTATAACATAAACTTTTCTCTTGCATCTTTGGTGACTGAAACTTTTCTTAGCCTTCCATTTATTCCCGGTCCATTTTGCACCATTGATCTTCTGTGCTATTTATATTTTGTTATTCTCCATTAATTTTGTCATTTCCCTTAACTTCTATGTAGCTCGCATTCTGAATTTATATCTCAACCATCGATCTTGTCATGGATCCTTTTTAACAGTCGATTTCCTATTTTCTTACTGATTCTACGATTTGAGATACACCTTCCGAGTGGGAATATTTTATTTACAAAGAGGTTCTAGGGCGTAGATCCTTACATGATCATATATGGATCATTCATCTAGTTATCCCTTTATCCTCCTTTTGCAAGATCTGTATTCTTTCTCTCCCTCGCATCTTCCCTTCACAAAAAATATTTCATCCATAGATCTAAGTCTATGACGAATCTAGACCGTTCACTAGTGTGGCTCCTATCGTATTTCATGATACACATCTTTGTTATCCTTCATGAATGTTCCCATCATGAAATCCTTAACGATCTGAGATCTATGCCTCTTTTTAATCATCTTCATTCAATGTGGCAGGACCTACATAATTTCATGATGCCGAGGCAAGCCATAAATTGTGGGAGTTTTGGGGGGGTATTTCCAAACCCCCCCCCTAAAAAAAGTCCTAAGAATTGGAATTTGGAGGGGGTTTTTTAAGGATTCCCCCCAAATACGTTAAAAAACTTTTTTGGGGGTGGGGGTTAGCAAAACCACCGCAAGCCACATTTAGTCTTTCTAACCCCCCCGCAAAGAAAAAGTCCTGAAAATTAGACTTTTGAGGGGGGGCGGGGGGTTGAGAACCTCCCCCAAATACCTTAAAAAACTTTTGGGGTGGGGGGAGCAGGTTAGTAAAACTGTCGCTAGCCATCTTTAGGGGGTCCTTCTAAAACCCTCCCGAAAAGTCTTGAGAATTAGACTTTTCAGGGGGGGTTTTAAGGACCACCCCCACATACCTTAAAAACCTATTGGGGGAGGATTTTAGCAAAACCATCACAAGCCACTTTTATGGGAGGTCTTTCTACCCCCCCCCCCCCCCCAAAAAAAAAAAAGTCCTAAGAATTAGACTTTTTTTTGGGGGCGGGCGGGTTTAATGACCGCCCTCAAATACCTTAATTTTTTTTTTTTGTGGGGGGGAGGGTTAGAAAAACCACCGTAGGACACCTTTACGGGGAGTCTTTCTAAGCCCCCCCCCAACAGTCTTGAGAATTAGACTTTTCAGAGGGGGTTTTCAAGGACCGCCCCCAAATACCTTCGAAACCTTTTGGGGGGGTTAGCAAAACCATCGCAAGACACCTTTAGGTGGGGTATTTCTAAAACTACCCCCAAATAACTTCAAAACCTTTTGGGGGGGGTTAGCAAAACCGTCGCAAGACACCTTTAGGGGGGGTATTTCTAAAACCGCCCCCAAAAGTCTTCAAAATTAGACTTTTGAGGGGGGGTTTAAAAAATGCCTCCAAAAGTATTGAGAATTGGACCTTTTTTTTTGGGAGGGGGTGTTTAAGAAACCACCCCGAAAATATTGAGAATTAGACTTTTAGAGGGGGGGGGGAGGTTAAAAAACCGCCCCTAAAAGTCTTGAGAATTTCACTTTTGGGGGGGGGGGGGGGGGGGGTTGTTAAAAAACCACCCCCAAAAGTCAAATTTTCGGGCCTTTTGAAGGGGGTTTTTAAGAACCGCCCCCAAAGACCTAAAAAAAAAAAAAAAAATTGGGGGAGCGGGGTTAGCAAAACTGTCACAAGCCAAAACCACCCCCAAAAGGGTATTTTGTTGTAGTGTATAACAAAGTATATTCTCGATGTATCAAGTTATCTTAGACTATGTTTTTTTTCTCTTAATGCAATCAATTTACTAACCTTTCATAATAAAAAATGAATCATATTCATTCTAGATGTTACCTTTTTCCATCGAAAAAATTCACGTTTTTATTTTGATCATCTCATGGATTTCCCATTTGGCAGTGTTTCTTGTAGCCTTAAGTACTTGCATACTTTACTCGCAATTTCTTGCCAAAATTATTTACATAATTATCTCATAAAGAAAACAATAAAATATAATAGCAATTTTCTATTTAGGATGTCCTTAATATCTTAATAAAACAAGCTAGTCTTTTGCATAATGTCAATGTATTCATTTCATGAGAAATTAATCATAGCTATACTTGTATATACCTTCCATTGATATGCATTTAAATAAAAATGCATTCCTGATTTTCTATAAGCTTTTTGTTGAAATCTTGTAACTTCAAAGGATATTCTAAATGTATTTTGCTGATGTACTCCAGGGAGATGTTCTATTCCTCCTTCGGGATGTTATTGGTCATCATAAAGTCATGAGGTAAAGACTCCATTGTAATTTAGGTCAATAGTGCTTTAATAAATATAATATGATATTGTTTTGAGTCTTCCTAGGTGATGTTGACCGAGTCAGATTAGTGGGGCCAACTTGTTAGGGTAAAACTCAAGTGACTTAAAGTGTATAAATAGAGGAGTTGTGCTCCTCATTATAACACACAGACACACACTTGTGTAGTGCATAGGAGAGAGAGAAGGACATACCAACAAGGAGGAGAATACCTATTTTTTAAAGTTTTATTGTATACATCTATATAGAGAAAGTTTTGTTTGGTTTTTTTCCCCTTGAGGGTTTCCCGGGATAAATATTGTGTCTATCATGTGATTTTGTTTCTTTCAGTGAGTATTCATATGCTACTATTGTGAATTTGGATTAAACACTAATCATATATAACTAATCATATGAAATCTTAACATGGTATTAGGGCTATCCTAAATAGAACAACTTTCACAAGGTGAAATTCTCTCTCTTCTCCTTCCGGAAGAAATTAGGGTTTTTGCAAATTTTGGAATTTTGAAGATCTACTTGCATAGAAAGTTGCACCTCCGTAGAGAGCATCTATTGAGATCTAGATCAAAGTTTTTGAGTGGGTGAATATCTGGGAAATCCAAACCCTAGTTTGGCCCTGAACAAGAAAACTGTAGAAAACCAGAACTAGAAATATGTAGAAACTCCTATGTCGCAAGCAAGTTTTGAAGGGTGGAGATTTGGAATCTCAAGAAACCAAGTGGACCAACCAACTCACCTCAGTCAAGTGCATCTCCTGGTAACATCATTTTTTCATTTTGAGAAATTTGAATTTTTAGTGGCCTCTTGGATAAGATGGCCCCAAGCACTAAGCTTGAGGACAAGCTAGAAGCCATAGAAAACTTCCTACCATGGAAATATAGTATTGATCTCAATCTTAGAGAGAATTATATTGAGAAGTACATCAAGGATAAATTTTTTGAACTGAAAGAAAATGAAGCTAAGGAGAAGCATCAAAAAGACCTAATCAAGGCAATGAAGATCAATGTTGATTATATCAAAGATCACTTGATCCCTCAAGTTTCATCTAAGAAGACACCAAGGAATATGTAGGATTCACTTTCTATAATGTATGAGGGAAAGAAAATCAATAGGAAGATGAATTTGAGAGCTCAACTGAAGGGTACCAAGATTAGTAAAGGAGAGTCAATTCAAGATTACTTCACAAGGGTATCCTAGTTCAGGGAACAACTAAGTGCCATTTGAGCCACCCTTGTTAAATATGAACTAGTTATGAATGCTCTCAATGGTCTCTCTATACCTTGGGATTCATTCATATAGACTCTGTAAAGACTTGAAGAAAATAACTCTCCTAAGAAAGTATCATTACGAGATCACTATCAATATCTCATCAAAGGTATTGGTGAATCAAGCTACAAGCTTGAATATGGAACTTCCATGAAGATGATAAAGGAAATATAAAGGATATAGAGTTTCTTTTATATATGGATAGGTACTCATGTGGACCAAAGGAAAGACACTTGAAAATGTTGTAGTCATTGGAGAAGAAGGAGGAGGACTATGCAAACTCAAGCAACATCGAGAGATAGCCCTTGTCCATGAGACCACTAGCTCAAGTGAACTATGGCATAGAAGGATTGTTCACATCAATTACAAAGCACTACCCTATGTGAGCAAGGTGGTAATAGGGTTACCAAATATGAATATTGATCATGAAGGAACCTGCAAAGGATGTGAAAGAAGAAATAATGTCAAGAATCCATTTTTGAAAAGTAAAACAAAGACTAAAGGTACGTTGGAATTAATTCATTATGATGTATGTGTTCCTATTCAATCCACATATTTAAGTGGATATAAATATTATGTCACATTTATTGATGACTATTTAATAAATACATGGATATACTTCTTGAATACCAAGAGTGAAGTGTTCGGGAAATTCAAGGAATTCAAAGCCTTGATAGAGAACCATTCAAAAAGAATAATCAAGACACTGAGATCAGATAATGGTGGAGAATATACTTCAAAGGAATTTGAAGCATTCTACAAGGAAGACAGAATTAAGATGGAACTAACCACTCCATTCAATCCCCAACATAATGGTGTTGCAGAAAGAAAGAAAAGAATCATTATGGAAGAAATGAAAACAATGATTCATGACCAAGACCTTCCCATGCATCTATGGGATGAAGAAGAAAGAACAACTGTGTATGTATAGAATATATTATCTCACAGTGCTCTTGGATTCAAAACTCCTGAGAAAATGTATACAAGAAAGAAACATGAAGTGAGCCATCTCAATATATTTGGTTGTCTAGTATATGTACATATCCTAAGAGAGAAGAGAACCAAGTTGGATCCTTTTGTAAATAAGGGAATATTTGTTGGATACGGTGAAGTCTCCAAATCCTTCAGGATATACATTTTAGGATTCCATCATATAGATATTAGTAGGGATCTGAGATTTGATAAAGAAACAACTCTTAAGAAATCCAAAAGGTGACAACTTAAAGAAGTACACGAAGAGGATGTACCTCCCAGAAAGATAGAATCTTAACCCTCTCCGGAAATAGTAGCATCAGAATATCATGATATGCTAGAACCTTAGGAACCCCCTACTATGGATATATAGAAAGAGAAAACATGCTTGGGTAAGAGAAATCATACAAAAAGCAGAAAAGTATGGAGCTCCAGAAGGCTCCACAAGAAAAAGAAAGATATCAAATCCATTATCAAGCTATGTAGTTTTGATGTGTGATCTCAATGTATATTAAGAACCCACCAACTATGAGGAATCTACAAAAAAGAAAGAATGGGTGGAAGCAATGATGGAAGAATACCAGTCAATAATGATTTTTGGGATATAGTACCCAAACAAGAAAACAAGAGTGTGGTATATTTGAAATGGATCTACAAGATAAAACATGAAACTTATGGAAGTATTGAAAAGTACAAGGAAAGATTTATGGCTAGAGGACTCTCTTAGAAAGAGGGAATTGATTATGAAGAGACATTTTCTCTAGTAGCAAGGCACACTTCCATCAGAAACATCATGGCACTTGCTTCCATGATGAAGTGGGATCTACACCAGGTGGATGTAAAGAAAACCTTCATGAATGGTGTGATCGAGGAAGATGTATATATCAAATAAACAAAATGATTTGAAGTCAAAGACAGAGAAACTCATGTATTTAAATTGAAAAAGGCTATGTATGGACTGAAGAAATCTCCTAGAGCTTGTTATGTAAGAATAGATAGCTTCTTGACAAGCTTGGGCTTTATCAAGAGAAAAGTTGATCCTAACCTTTACCTTAAGGTTATGGATGATGAAACTGCCATACTATTGTTGTATGTGGATGATCTATTTCTGAGTGGAAATGAGAAACATATTACATAATGAAAGAAGAAGCTAGTTTAAGAAATCGATATGAAAGATCTTGGATTGATGCATTATTTCCTCGAGATGAAATGTGGAAGAGCCCAGAAGGAATCTTTCTAAACCAGGGAATGTATGTAATAGAAATCTTGAAAAGATTTGATATGTTGTATTGTAAAGCCATGGCCACACCCATGGACACCAAACTGAAGTTGTTATCTGTTGAATCATCAAAGTTAGTGGATATGACTCAGTACATACAGAGTATTGGTTCATTGATGTATTTGACGAATACAAGGTCATATATATGCTTTGTTGTGAAAACTTTAAGTTGGTATATAGTTAAACCTAGATGAGTTCACCTGATAGTTGCAAAGCATGTGATGAGGTACCTAAGAGGTGCAACAGACTTTGGACTAAACTATGTTAGAGAACATGACTACATATTGTATGGAAATACGAATTTAGATTGGGAAAAGAAGTGTCACAGATAGAGATAGAACCTTAGGTGGATGTTATTGTCAGGGATCCTCCTTGATCTCATGGTTTAGTAAGAAACAGTGCAGTGTTTCTCTCAGTCTCTGTTAGTTGTGAAGCGATATGGATTTAGAAACTGATGTTAGGTCTATTGACATGGAGATGGATACCATGGTTATTCTATGTGAAAAACAGAGTTGTATAAAGATGATAGAGAATACCGTGTTCCATGATAAATAAAAGCACATAGAAATTTGATATTTTTATATAAGGGATATGGTACAAAAGGGAGCTATAAAGCTCCAGTATGTGAGTACCAATGAGCAATTTGTTGATGTGATGGCCAAGCTTCTATCTCAAGTAAAGTTTTCATATTTCCATGACAAGGTTGGTGTAGTCCAAAAATACTTTCCTTGCATTAAGGCCTGGAAAATCGTAGGCAACAACAGCAAGGGATTCTCTCCAGTAAATGTTCCCAACTAGCCCATTACCATTTGGTATGGGGAATCCGTTCAGTTTACGGTCCGACTACCGTAGGTCAAAGTAACCAAAAATAAAAGGTTTTACCGGTTGCAGCCCGGTCCACCGTGTATGTTTTAGTTTTTATGTTTAAGTATGAGATGCAAGTGCCTATATAAGAATGCAAATTGATAGAGAATACGAGGAGCGGTCACAATGTGATGCGTAGGTTCTTACCTCTCGTCTTAACTTACTTGCATCTAAATCACACACAACAAGAACTTAAAACTAACTATCTAACCTATCCCTAGGGAGAAAGATTATCATTCATCAATGAGTAATGTGTTTTGCACATGCATTAAGAAAAACCACAAATAGTTGTTACTTATTTCAAAATACATGAACATTTATAGATATATGAACAACCAGATAGCTAATTGTTTATGAACAATATTCATTACTCATATTGGAAATTTCATAGAATAAACTAGAGAGCATTCATACAAGAACATAGGTTCAAAGAGTTAGAACGATCTCACAGTTAACGAACACAAAGCTGAAAATGAAATAGTTCACATTCAGCACATCCATGGCACAACATTTGAAGATTTCCACCAAGCTTTCTCCAACAGGAAAATTGTAATTCTTATTGCAAAAGGAAATAGTTCTTCTTACAACAGGTTCTCTCAAGTCTCAAAGGAAAAAGTCCTTGTCTCTAGCTAATTCTCCTATACTTATACTACAAGAAAAAATCTTGGGCTACCCCTCGGTAACCTTTGGGCTCCCCTGGCTATTTAATCTCACACCTTTGTCCTTTTGTGAGTGCTCCTGATTCATACGAATGTTACATTTCAGATTTACGATTTAAGGGCACATTTATGAAACGGGACCATCTTGGTAATTAACAAACTTTACCAAGCCTGGGCCTCTACTTCTATTTACTATGCTCAGTAATTTGTTGGTCCCTTTCTAGACCCTATTCAGCTTAGACCTGACTTTCTTCTTCTCTATCCTCATCTCTCCTTCTTCATTTTCTTTCTCTTTTGTCTTCTAGACATGTCTTCTCTATATCAGCAATAACCCTGTCATGAATAACCAGTCCTTAAATCACTTAGCATTTGACAAAGTAACAAATCTAAAGTATGAAAAGATAAGACAAAGAGAATCCTGCAAGCTGGGCCTGAAAATCCTCTAAATCCACTGTCCGAACTAAAAACACAAGTCCAAAAAATAGATTTTTAACTTAGTCCAGGCCACATGTAGACCAATTCGACATCCTCTGATGAAAACATGAAGAATGACAAAGTAACCACCATTTCTCAAAACACCAAACCCCCAAAATGCGCTCTACATCTCAGAAACCTTGACCCAACCAGCGCCCAAGGGAAAACTCCACCATCCCATAAAATAGAGTAAGAGCACAACAAATGGAGGGAAAAACCTACCAACAGTCGGAAGCAAAAAATACTAAGCATCAAAGGATCAGTTCATAGAGGAGCTGCAATGGCGAGTGACGGACAAACTCTAGTCTCTGCAATGTTGGTGAGAAAAAACACTAAGAACTGCCGCATCGAACATCGAAATGACTACAACATTGGGAGATTAGTTCGGTAAATAGCCGCAACTACGAAAAATACATGAACCAAGGGTCTTGCAGCAATTGAAAACATCGGCGAAGATCGAAACAAAACAACGACAAACAAAATAGCTATACGTCGAAGGGTTAGTCTACTGAGGAGCCGCAACAGTGGACGACATAAGGACTACAGCTTTCGATTAAAGTCATAAACCGTTCCAAGAGTGAAAAGCAACAATATCGCACAGTCAAATCCCATGACATCGGAAAAGATAAGAGCTAACCATCGGAACATTCAACATTTAGCTTCTGTAACGACGACTACGTAGAGAACTATGGCCCTGATTCTTTGTTCAAATGACTTTTGACAGTGGAAAAGGAAATTATCATCAAACCAAAACTTCAAGTTCAAGTTAATCAAAGATAGTCATTCACCTCCAAAAATGTTAAACAATTTATCTCAATTCAACAATCTTTAGCAATCCCAAAACAAATCCATGCAAGATAAAATTAAAAGGAGGGCCCAAAAAGTTTTTAGAAAATTTGGGAAAAGGTTGCAGCTGCAACAATTGGTGACTACTTGGTGAACCCAGATCTCTGGACAATTTCTTCCTTAAGTAACAAATTGTTTGACAATAAAACCAATATGTTGAATTCTTCTAGATGTCTGGATTTCCCAAATGGCAATTGTATGTACTTTTAATCATTGATGATAGTCCAATTTAGGAAAATGGAAACCAAGATTTCAAAGTCAAGATAACTCTTTTGAGGACAGGAATATGAGTTTCATTTTTTACCTTGCCTTCGGGTAGCTTATATCTTGGACACCACAGGATTGTAACATATGGTAAACATACATATTCATTTGTTCCTCATTCCCATGCCATTTTGCACTTTTCATGCTTTTGGACTTTTGTCCTTTCATTTGAGTCCTCCTGCATGCCTTTCTTTCTTAATTTTTATTCAGGCTCCTCTATCCATAGTGTCCTTTTGTGTGAGAGATATATTTAATTTTCATCTCACAGACGGAGAAGAACTTTTGTATTTTTTGTACTCATATAGTTCAGTACTTTGTTTTGACACATATTTCTTTCTTAGGAGCTTTTGACTCCTATTTTCCTTTTTGGCTTTCAATTCTTGGCATGGGATCATTTATATATAATATATTTTTTACCTTGCTTCCTTTCCATGGGTCTTTTGCTGTCACTCCCTAGGACATTTTTAAATGTGATATGGATGGAGCCTCGAAATAGTATTCCAGACCTTTTGATCCTGAGTTATTTTACAAAGATTAAGTAGGACTTCAATGTGTTCATATCCATTCAAGAAAACTACTAAACTAGAAGAAATTCTTTCAGATAAAACAATAGTACACAGTCTTACACTCAAGGACTTTATTTAATCCAAAATTCTGATGCCCTCCATGCAACCAAAATTTTGCCTCTTTTATTGAAATCAATCAAAATATAAACTAAAAACAAGCAGAAATAAAATAAATCAAACATACAACAAAATGAGTTTATTTATGTACAAAATAAAAACAAAAATCAAGGAAAATAAGGTTTGAGAACTAAACCATTAACTAGTAAGTTCTCTTCCCAGCCCTGTAAATCTTGCAATTTGTAGGTTGAGGGGCCAAGTTTTGCTGCAATCTAAAAAGGGCCTACCCATAACTATTGAAACTTCGTGTGTTTCCCCTTTACATCATGCAGGTGATCCCACTTAGGAACCAGGTCTCCCACTTCAAATTCCCTTTTTCCAGCTTTGTACTTATCAAACCACCTTTTCACTACTTCCTGTTGTTTCTTAAAACGTTATTTGGCCCTGGACCTAGACTCTTCCTCCTTCAAAAGATTATAGATTCTAATTTGCAGAATTTTGTTATCTATGCCTCTAGACTCTTGAGCTATTATGGAAGATGGTAGCATAATGTTAGGAGGAAGTATAGCCTATTTTCCATAAACAAGGGTATACAGTGACACACCTAAGGAATTCTTAGGTGTAACCTATCAGCCCAAAGAGCGTTAGGTAATGCTAAATGTCAAGTTCTCTGGTTTTCTATCACAGTCTTTTTTAAGATCCTAATCAAATTCTTGTTGGTAGATTCTGCCAAACCATTTCCTTGTGGGTAATAGTTCACAGAATAATGCAACTTAATTCCTCTTTCATGAGCAAATGCAGTTAATCTAATAGAAGAAAAATAAGTAGCATTATCGAAAACCAGGGAAATTAGAACCCCAAACCTAGTCATAATATGATCTTGCGAGAAATCCATGACCGCATCTTCATTGACTTTATGTAACAGAATGGCCTCAACCCATCTAGTGAAGTAGTTAGTTGCCGTTAAAATATATTTGTGCTGCAAGAAAGAATTTGGTTTTATTTCTCTAATCATATCAATCCCCCACTGATCAAATGGTTTTGTTATCATCACAGGCTTCAATGGTCCTGCTCCTTTGGATTGTCTTCCCCCACACCTCTGGCAGATATCACACTTTCTAACATGGCCATGCGCATCCTTGAACAGCGTTGGCCAATAGTATCCGGATCTGAGAATATTGTGATTTGTTATATCTCCAAAAAAATGACCTCCAGCAGGCCCATGATGTAACTATGTTATGACATTTTCTGCGTCTTCTTTCTCTAAGCATCTGAGAAGAACTCCATCATAATTCTTCCTAAATAAAATTCCATCAATGATCTAATAAGCACCTGATTTAAGGTGCAATGCTCTTCGCTATTTGGAATTCCAATGTTTTCGAAACAATCTGTCTTGAAGGTAATGAACAAGGTCTTGGTACCACGAATCTGGAGCTATGAAAAGAGGACATACATCCATCATATGTAATTCAACTTCATTTTCCCAATCGTTTTCTTCATTGTTTTTTCCTTCAGCCATTAATTTGCATAGTCCTTGCCCTTTAACTATGGACACTGGTTTGAATTCAAGGTCGTATTCTTGCAAAGCTATTACCCAGTTGCCTCTCCTTTCTCCTAACTCCTTTTGTATGAAAAGAGACCTTACAGCTGGGTGTGGAACTATTACCTTCGTCCAGTTCTTAAGTATGTATGGCCTAAATTTTTTTACCGCTTTGAAGGCTGCTAAGCTTGTTTATCCATAGCTAGGTATTCAATTCAGCCCTTGGAAGACTAGTGCTCATAAATGATATGGGGTACTCATCACCCCCACCTTCCTTCTGAGTAAGCACCGCTGCTAATGAAGCGTCAGATGCGAAAGTGTACAAAATAAAATCCTTCTCAGAATTTGGAATTTTGAGAGAGGGTGCATGAGCAATAGATGTCCTTATTTTACTGAATGCATTCTTCTCTACATCGGTCCATTTGAATTGTACACTGTGTTTCACCATTTGCTGCAAAGGTTTAACAATTTGAGCGAAATATGGCACAAACCTTCGCACGAAATTTATTGTCCCCATGAATGATTGCATACCTTTTTTTATTATGGGGTAAGGGGATCTATTCGATGGCTTTGATTCTTTCTGGGTCTAAGGAGATCCCCTTTTTAGACACCACATGACCCGGTAGCTTTCCTTTTGTAACAATAAACACACATTTCCTTAGATTCAGTGAGATGTCGTATTTTCGACAACGCTCGATAATTTGTTTCAGATGGAATTCGTGTTCTTCTCTCTTTTTTGAAAATATCGTGACATCATTGAGATATACTACAACACTATGGCCAATTAGACCGTGGAAAGCTATATCCATATCCCTCTGGAAAGTATCTCTAGCGTTGATGAGTCCAAAGGGAATCCTTCTGTAAGCCAAAGTTCCCCATTTTGTTTTGAAAGTAGTTTTAAGTCTGTCTTCTTCAGCTACTAACACTTGATTGTAGTTAGAGAATCCATCTAATAATGAAAATAACTCAGAACCTGAAACCATCTGCAATATTTGTTCCATGGGTTGAACTGGATATTGTCTTTGTCTGAAGCACAATTTAGGTTTCTGAAATCTACACATAGCCTGATTTCTCTAGATTTCTTCCTTACTGGTACCAAATTTGAAACCCATTCTGAGTGTCTCACTTTGAATATAATTTTGGCATCCAATAAATTTTTTACTTCATTTTGAATTAAAGGCTCTAGTTTTGGATGCATCTTCCTCAAAGGTTGCTGATAAGGATTGACTCTAGATCTAATAGGGATGATGTGTTGTATAATATTGGTGTCATATGTTTTAAGCTCTTCATATGTCCAAGAAAATACATCTTTGTATTGTTTTAACAAATTAATGAACTTATTTCTTTCACCTAGAGAGCAATATTTTCCCAAATTTACATATTTGGGTTTAACTTCAGTTCCCATATTTATTAGCTCGAATTGCAAAGATGAGCTATCAGTCTTGGCATTTGCTGGTATTGTAAATTTGTTGTCTAAATCAAACATCCGCTCTAAGGTTCTAACCCCTTTGGGAATGAAGTTGTCGAATTTTAACTCATCTTGGTGTTCTTCGTCATCTATAATTTCCCCTTTGAAAGTTTCATCATTCATAAAAAATTCCAATATTCATTGATCATCATCAAAAACTCGTAGATTAGTAATCATGTCTAGAACTGAAGTCCTGAAAAGTAATTCAATAGAACACTTGTTCTTTGTAGGTACAAGCCTTGCAGCTAAGGTATCTAACAAGTCAGCTGCTACATTCTTAAGTCTAGGAATGGATACAATATTAAATGCATAAAAAATTGTCAGCAAATCCCACACTTCATTCTAATAAGCTTTTAAATGAGGTGAGATGCAATGTATCTGTTTTCAAATTGTCTTTACAATTATTTCTGAATCCCCATACACTTTCAAATTTTCTACTTTTAATTCAATTGCTTTTCTTAGTCCCTGAACGAAAGCTTCATATTCGGTTGTGTTATTGGTACATTCAAACTCTAATCTACATGAAAGAAAGTGTTTATTTTTCTTTGGATCAATTAGGACACAGCCAGCTCCTGATCCTTCCAAAGTTTTAGATCCATAAAAAAAAAGTGTCCAAAAACTATCTACTTCTATTGTACTTGAAACAACAACTACATCTGAAACTCAGTCTACTATTTTACAATCAAATTCATCAGCCCATGAAAACCAAAGGAGATCGGGCTATGTGTCTGGTGTACTGCTGGCTCCTTCTGCTTGGTAGTTTCCTAGTTCTAGCTCAATGAATTAATTCCCCAATACAGAATTCACTGGTTCCTTCTTACCCTCCAACTGAGTAACATTGTGCTTCATGTGGGGCTCTCTTAATACTTTAATTTGATTGGGGATTCCCTTATAAGAAAACCACAAATGTGACCAATCAGAGGCAAAATATCGATTTAGATTTGCTGACCAATCCCAACTCAAAACAAGTCCATAAGCCTCAGGTATGTCTGCTACTACAATATCGATGAACTGACATACCTTTTCATTTGAATATAATTGAATCAGAACATCCTCCATTTCCCCAAATACCTTCACATTTGTTCTGTCTAACTGAAGAACCTTCCAGGTAAATGGCTTAGGCTATCCATTTATCTTTTTGCAAACTGAAAGTGGCATAACATTGACTGATGCCCCCGAGTCTACCAAATAGTTATGCACGTTATGGTTGAAAATTTCAAAGGTTAGGAGAAATGGTGGGATTTTGCATTTAGGCTTACCTCCCACACTTTCTTCACCAATTTCTTCTTCTTGGGGTTGATTGTTGGTGGGAAGCTTTTATTCAAGTGTTTCAAGTGCTTTTAACAATATTTCTTTCTGCTGATGCATATTACACATTTCAAACAGTGAGATATTTTCCTTAGCCCTTTTAATATCTTCCACAATGTCATACTCCATCTTATGTTCTTTGAGATTATTTTTTACATCATCAGTATTCTCCTCAATGGGCTTAATAGGCATGTTGATTTTCTTTGGATCCTGACTCGTAATGGTGAATCCAGGTATTTTATCAATTGTGGTGCTCTTCTAAATTTTCTTTACGTTCTTTTGAAGTCTCTTAATTTTTGGGATTACTGATTTGTCTTTATTTAACATACCTTGACTTCTTGTTGTCACATTTGTTTCTGATATCTCCTCATGTTTCAAAGTACCTTCATCTTATGTATCAAAAAGTGAGACACAACTCCATAAAACCAGAGTATCATCCTCTTATTTTTCTGTGGATTTATTACCCTTTTCTTCCTCATCATCAGCTTCTATTAGTTTAGAGTCCAATAGTTGATTCATTACTAATGTCATTGAATTGATCCATTGACGGAATTTTTTCTCAAAATGGGGCTATTGATGAAAGGTGCAAAAGTTATCAATACCCACCTCTGTTAAGTTCATTGATGCAGGACTGTGTGGAGGAGGCTTAGATTGATTGATGTCCTCTCTCCTTTTATAGTAAGGCTTATAATATTTCTGAGCTTCTTTTTCCTTTTCCAAATCTATTATTCTGTTAGACAGTTTCTGCATCATTTTTAACATTCCTTCAAAGTCATGTGACTACTCCTCCTCCTGTAAGAGCACCTATGTTAAGTTCATGTTCTCCCACCCTTAGTCCTTCTATGGCCAAGTAAAATCTTTGCAAATGGTCATCTACCAAAATCTTTTCACTTGGGTCAAACTTGGGAAACATTTTCTCAAAATCCTGAGGTAAGTCATGCAGAGGAGGTGCTAGGTTTAGAGGTGACCTAGCCTTCCAAGCAGGTGGTGGATTTGGTGGGTTGGGTGGCTGATTTGCATTTACGCCTGCCATGAGTCTAGGTGGAGAATGAGGTGGTGAATGAATAGGGGTATGGACAGGTGATCCGTAAGGTATACCTGGTCCCAACTGATTCAGAGATTGAACAACTTCCTGTAAGGCTATTTCTACTTGTTATTCAAAATCTCCAACCAATACTGCGTCTTCTGATATAGGGCGGTCTCTCTTCTTATATTCTCTTCTGGGTAAGATAGGAATAATTGGTAATCCTCCAATCTTCTTCACATATGCCCTAGTATGTCTTCTTAGATCATTAACTACTTCATTATCGACAGAATATAGATTCTCTTTACCTTTCTCTTGAGGAATTGGATTGGGAAACAAATTTCTATCAGAACTATTGCCGGTTGAGTAATTTCAAGGAAATGAGTTTCCTTGGCCATCCATGCACCACTGGCTTCCCTCCTTCTAGCACCAAAAACTGTTGAGGCTTGGAAAATCATAGGCAACAACAGCAAGGGATTCTCCCTAGTAAACGTTCCCAGCTAACCTGTTACTGTTTGGTATGGGGAATCCATCCGGTTTACGGTTCGACTACTGTAGGTCAAAGTAACTAAAAATAAAAGGTTTTACCAGTTGCAGCCCGGTCCACCATGTATGTTTTAGTTTTTATGTTTAAGTATGGGATGCAAGTGCCTATCTAAGAATGAAAATTGATAGAGAATATGAGGATAAGTCACAATGTGATGCACAGGTTCTTACCTCTCGTCTTAACTCACTCACATCTAAATCACACATAGTAAGAACTTAAAACTAACTATCTAACCTATCCCTAGGGAGCAAGATTATCATTCATCAATGAGTAATGTGTTTTGTGCATGCATTAAGAAAAACCATAGATAGTTGTTACTTATTTCAAAATACATGAACATTTATAGATATATGAACAACCAGATAGCTAATTGTTTAAGAACAACATTCATTACTCATAGTGGAAAATTCATAGAATAAACTAGAGAGCATTCATACAAGAACATAGGTTCAAAGAGTTAGAACGATCTTAGAGTTAATGGACACAAAGATGAAAATGAAATAGTTCACATTCAACACATCCATGGCACAACATTTGAAAAGTTCCACCAAGATTTCTCCAATAGGAAAATTGTAATTCTTATTGCAAAAGGAAATAGTTCTTCTTACAACAGGTTCTCACAAGTCTCAAAGGAAAAAGTCCTTGTCTCTGGCTAATTCTCCTATACTTATACTATAAGAAAAAATCTTGGGCTACCCCTCGGTAACCTTTGGGATCCCCCAGTCGTTTAATCTCAAACCTTTGTCCTTTTGTGAGTGCTCATGATTCATACAAATGTTACATTTCATATTTATGATTTAAGAGCACTTTTATGAAAAGGGACCAGCTTCATAACTGACAAACTTTTCGAAGCCTAGGCCTCTGCTTCTATTTATTATGCTCAGTAATCTGTTGGTCCATTGCTAGACCCTGTTGAGCTTGGACCTGACTTTCTTCTTCTCTATCCTCATCTCTGCTTTTGCATTTTCTTTCTCTTTTGTCTTCTAGACATGTCTTCTCTATAGCAGCAATAACCCTATCATGAATAACCAGTCCTTAAATCACTTAGCATTTTACAAACTAACACAAATTGTATCAATACATGCATTCTGTGAAATGAACTATAAACAAATATAAAGTATGAAAAGAAAAGAGAAAGAGAATCCTGCAAGCTGGGCCTGAAAATCCTATAAATCCACTGTCCGAACTAAAAACAAAAGTTTGAGAAATAGACTTTTATCTTAGTCCAGGCCGCATGTGGACCAATTCGACATCCTCCGACAAAAACATGAAGAATGACAAAGTAACCACCATTTCTCAAAACATCAAACCACTAGTACAAAATGAGGAATTAGCTACTACGTGACTAAAAGTTTTAGTCACCACAGGTTTTTCAAGTGATTTACTACTAAATATTGGCAATTTTGATTGACCCAACTATAAACGACTAAAATTGATGACTAATTTAGTCACCAGTTAACAAATATGACTAGACAATAAGTGATAGAGTTAAAAATGACTAACATAAACGACCAATTTAGTCACAGCATAAAAAATGACTAGCTAGAAGAATATGTATTAGCCATTTATGTTAGTAATTTTTTATTGTCACTCCAACAATGGAAAATTGCAATTTTGGCAATGACGTTTTACAATTTACTAAATTTTGACACTACGTCAGATAGATTCTCTCTAGATCCATCTGCGGTGTTATAATTTAGTAAATTGTAACATTGTAGATGGATTTGTGTTACAAAGGGTATTTGATGAATTAATCCTAATTAACATAACCCATAAGTTAATTTGTGCAAGATAAGTACAAGAACATGCTAACCATATTTCTACGTTCAATATCCTTGGCCATTTTGTATACCTTATAAGATTAATAAAGTGAGATCTAGACCACCCAAGTTAGACCTAGTATTACAGTATAATGCTTACTTCGGGGAGGCTATGGATATGTTTGATATTAACATATCAATACGACACTAATGAATTAATACCGATGATAGACAAATAAAAAACCTCTACTACATCAAACCACATCTAGACATCTATAGAGGTAAATAACAGTACTGTCAAAATACATTTACTTAAAAAACTCTATCCACAAAACATATTAATATATTACATACTATATAGTTACAAAACATACCATATATAAATTATAAAACACACACACACATATATATATATATAGGTCCAGTTGTGTTTAGTTCGATCGCAAGGTATCGATCAACAGTTAGTATAGTCCAGGTAGTCACTATGTTCCGTACATTCCATCCGTGTTGGGTGGGTCTTTCAACAAACGACTGTTGGGAACATGGGTAACATCATCTAGTCAACATGGGGCTTAAAGGGAACATGGGGGGCTTCTTTTTCTCAGGTGGTTTAATTAATGGTAGGGTATTGTAACCTAATTGATAAAAGATACCAAGAAAGACCTTCAACAACTTGTTACAAATGTTGATATACCTTGAGAGGAGTACTCAGGGAAGTGGCTATAGACAGTATTCCGAGAGGGGCTAGAGCCAGGGAGAGGGAATAGATAGAGCCATTCAGGGAGGGGAGGGGAGGTCAGGTAGTGCCCAACGTTATGTAGGTTATCCTTAGCAACCATTCCCCTAATGACACCGCCCTGGTTAGTTATAGTGATTGATTGATGGATACTAGCTTACATCCCCAATAACACACCCAGTCACCCCATCACTCCCACTAGACGAGATCGGGACCGATGGCGGCCCTTGCCCTCTTTCTATCAAGTGAGCGGGTTCATACCCTCACCCCCACCATTGGCCAAGAAGATATATGTCCCCTCATGTCTCCAACAGATGATAAGAGATGTTCGCCAGACGAGAAAGTAGTCCCCATTAAATAAATACCCCATTCACCATGAGTCACCATCGCGCCGGACCCCGTTAAATCTAAATACCCTTGGAACCTTCAACACAGACACCAAAAAGCTTAGCAAGAGAGACACGGAAAAGGAAATGGTTTGCTTTCTTTTCTTTTACTTGCCCAACTTAGGGCGGCCGAGGTTAACCCAATGATGAGCCCCTGAACGGTTAGCGGCGTAAAATTATTAAACCTATCGAAACACCATACATGAGAGAGATATAATATATGTTTTTGAGTTTCCATGATAGTTATATTATATTGAGTGAGTTCAAGTTCCCACCAGACAATCTATTTATTGATAACAGAAATCCTAGTTGGAACAAATAGGGCGGGGTGGGGAGAATGATGGAGTCGAGTCACCTGATCAATCAATTTATCCATGCCTAATTGCTTCTATCCTCTGATTGAGGAGGAGAGATTTCTTACTTGGACTGGTACAACTTGCACTAGCTTCCAAAAATACTGTAGGCAGAGACGATTGGATTCGAACCAATACTAAGAAAGCAAACCAGCTTTCGTCTCTTGTTGTCCTCCTCATTATAGTACTTTATCATCCAATTCTGAATCATACAAGTCCATATCAATTTATTAGGGCCTGTGTTGCTACGAAAGAATTCTAAAGGAAAAAATATATAATCAGTGTGGTTGGTAGGCTTGAAAGGTATAACAAACTATCCCAAAAGGCTAAAGGTTCCTAGCTCCTTCCTTCCTATTTTTGGGGTATCTCGGAACTGCCTTCTCAGATTTATAAATTACAACCGGATAATACCCAAGCTTTCCTTCATTTGTTTCAAAATTCAATTCCATTACCAGCATCTTGCTTATTGAAGATCGAAACCCTGCACTAGATGATTATATATATAACACAAAACAACATAAAAATAAACAATACCAATGCTCAAACACACATATATATTATTGTAAAACATATATATAAAATAAAACTTATAATACAATATAAAATAAACGAAATAAAATATAAAATATACCATATAATATGTACTATGTAAAATAATAAAATGATCATTGGAATATGACCAAAATACCTCCAGCTCCAACCCAAACATACGACCAAACTCTTCTTGAGTTCATTCATGGAGGATTATGAGAAGGAAATGGCTTATGAGAAAGCTAAGATGACCTGCACAGTTCTTTGTAAGTTTATTGTTTTAATTTTTTGCACTGGATTAGTGGAACTGATCGAATAGCCAATAGGATTAACGTAATAGATATTTTTCTTTGACTGCAGAGGGATTTCTTCAAAGCAGTGCGGACAACAGCTTCATTGAGAAAATTGAGGCGCATAAATTGTGAAAGCATCAAGCTGCCCTATGAATCCCTTGTTTGTTGAGCAACTACGAATGTGTTACTATGTTCTTGCTTCATACACAGTAAACTCTATCATTCCAGAATCAACATTATCTGAATTCATGGTGAATTCCTCCAAGCTCTCTCGAATGCCCTTGAATTCATGGAGATTTCCTACTCGGATTATCTAAATAGACGTTTGACGCCAAATATTTTCTGTTGGCAAGAAGCCATGAGGGTTTGATGGGTTTTGGGAGGAAAATGGTTGTGAATTTGGTCTGAGAGGTGCTTTTGGTGTTTTGGGTATTTATCAGGTCACATTGATGATCGTCGAGGAATTGTCATGCTTAGAAACCATTGCCGAGGGTTTAGAATTTGGGTATTTGTTTTCGAGCTCTTCCATGGATTGAAGGGCATTCAAGAGAGCTTGGAGGCTCTTAAAGAGGTGGTTGATGAATTGTAGGTTGGTTTCTTGGTTTTATTTGGAAATTTAGCTCATGCATGTTAATCTTGATTAGCATCCTACATTGTGAATGTTCGAAATTGTCTAGCCTCCTGAATCTTGATTCTTTATTGTGAATTTTGATTCCTAAATAATTGGTTTTTCAATAACTGGTAAGAATTCAGTTCTTTAGTGCCCAACAAAATGAATGACCACACCTCAAATAACAATAGTGCTGCTACTGCTAAGTTCCTTTCCTGAAGCAAGTGTTATTGAAGCCTATGAATGTTATATGTTCACCCATCCGTCCAAAAGTTCTATGTGAAGCTTTTTCATTCCCATCTCTGTGAAAGTGCAGCAACTTACTGTGCTAAAAAATTTAGGGTACTTAGAAACACTAATCACAGTTTGTCAGCAGGATTTTTGTCTCTTCAACTAGAAAGAAACCCTTATGTTGTTTACTGAGATAGAGCCCCTGACAACTGTGCCAGTTCTTATGTTGTTCCCCAGGTTGTTTCTACTCTCATAGGGACAAATGCATGGGCATAATGTGCAGGATAACCTTCTTGCACCAATCTAGGACTTCGAGCCAATTCTCAGGCTAGAGAGGGGGTACCCTCAAATAGACTAAAGATATATTTCTATGAGGCGAAGACTCCTTTTATTATTGTAAGACCAAATCTGACCAACAGCGGAAGAAGCAGTTACAACAGGAGAGTAGTGCGCAAGAGAAAAGGTAAATAGAACATAGCAAGGACCAACAATAGATAAAACAACATCATCTTATTTTTATTTTAAAGAAGGATAATATTTTATAACATGCCCTTTTTTATTACAATTTCAACAAACAATATCACTTTTTATCCTTCTACTAGTTGGGTGCACACACTTTCAACTGAAGAGGATATTAAATTAGACATGTTTGCTTGTTCGGCCAGTCTGTTAGTTCTCACCTCAGAGGATTAAGTATGCCCAAAGTATTCAGTCTGTTGTTAGTTCTTACCTAGGGAGTATTCCTTCCTGTCCGTGGATATAAAACACATAGCCGATGTTGCTTGTTTGGTCAGCCTACCATTCCGAGGGATTAAATATGACTTGCTTCCTTGTTGTTCGATCAGTTAGTGTCAGTTCTCACCAAGGGATTTAGTCCATTGTCGGTAGTTCCTATTGCCGGTATTTCGCACTTCAACACTTGAGTTTTCTATTCAAGGGAACACTTGGGGGTTTGTACTAATGTTGATAATACACCAGTTGGACCCACATATAAGCCAACTCAAAAGGGTATTAGTCACCATCATTTTCACCACACCAAAGGATGATAAATATTGTTTGAGAAGTATTCTACAGAGTGATGATGTTTCCCTACCTCCCTCTAAACGATGTCTCTGAGCTCAAGAAGCTATGTCTCCATGTGTTGCAGAGGATGCAACTGCTTAAGATCATAAGACAATAGTAGAGTTGAGTTTACATGAGGAGAAGACATTAGTTTAAAGATGGGGTTTGTTTTTTGTCTAACAGCAATCAAAGGTGAGGTTTGCATTATGATAAGACAGCAGTCAAGTTGAGTTTGCATGCTGATAAGACTTAGTTTGCATCATACCTCACTTGAGTTTAGGAGTAATTCAAAGCGGCATGCAGGAGAGGTTTCCATAATATACCTTCAGCTCTGCATGCAACTAAGAGCAGTTCTTCTTACAGCTAACTAGTTCAGCAGTCAGATCACTATGAGATTGAAGTTTAAGGTGCAGTTATGTAACGCATGGTCACACTTGTAAATGATCTCATGCAGGACGAAGACTCTCTTAAACCTAGGTCACAGTTCCAGGTCAATTGAAGTCTATAAGAGTAGTAAATACTTATTGTAATGGGGTTGGATCACCAAGGACATTTGTCATTGTAATTTCAGAGGTTTACAATTAAATAAAGCTGGAATAATTGATCCACTTTTTGTACCCCTGTTTTTATATGCACCCCCAAATTTAGGGAAATTCAGGGGGGACGTGGGGACGTCTCTAAAATTATAAATATAAAATAAAATATAAAAAATAATAATTCATTTGATGTATATTCAATATTGTGCAATGTAAATACTAAATATATTGATTTATTTTCTAAGTAGTACCAAGTAGGGATTGCTAAAAGTGAAAATAATGGAAAAACATTAAAAAAACAAATTCTTAGGGGCATGGTGGGGGGAAATGTTTCGCTAGGAGTCCTCAAGTCTCTGGGACGCGGGAAACATGGAAACGCATCCCCAACCTTGTGGGACGTGTCCCCGTGGAACACTGCATATTTCAACCATTTTTGTTCCATTGTTAAGAATAGTTTGCAGATCTAGAGATTCTTTAACCCTGATTTGCCTGAACTATTCCAGGTTTCAGCGAGCTTTCCAAGGCCCTGGCAATCTGTAGTTTGGAGAGATCCATTCCTTAGCTACCTAGTAGCAGCCAGGACAAAGGTTGTTATCAGCACCAAACCCAAGTCTTTCAGTCATATTTTTTGTGTGGCAAGATTCTTCCATTTCAGAACTCTCACCATTATTCTCCATTTTCCTTCAGACGCATGTTCTGGCTTGATTTTGACTCCAACCCATGGTCAGCACCAGTTTCCTCTGATTCTTTCCATTAAGTTCCATTTTGACCTAGTAGTTCAAGTACCTGTGACCAAACTCTATTGCACTATTTACTAATAAGTTGCATGTACAGTTGGGGATAACCCCTAGAGTAGGCAAAAACAAAACCTGAGCAGGAAGCATGTATGTTGAGGTAACAGTGGGCGTAGTGAAGTGTGCACCTGATTGGGCCCAATGGTTAAGAACATGTGTTATCTCCAAGGAGGTCACAAGTTCAATTTCGGTGGGGGGTAGGGCTGTGCAAATTGAACCATCGTAGTGAAGATGAAAGGGTAGGAATCCCCTTGATGTGAAGTCTCAGCCCAGGCTGACCTATGAGCTATTGGTATATGTGGCTTGCACGCTGTTGCATATACTCTCAAAAAATTGCTAGGTTCCCATGGTTTAAAAACATACAATGGAAGTAGACTGTAGTGTCTACAGTTGCACCAAGTCTCCATTGACATCAACGGTGGAGGTTCGAGTGTGAAAAAGACCAAACCAATCCAACTCAATTGAGTCCGTACCTACTCAGCAAAGTCAGTACCTAACCAGCCAGTGGGGCCATTTTTAAGATAATTATTCTTTAAACCTTAAAAATGTATTTCCTAAAACCCTAAACCCAAAATACATACTATAAAGAGACCCACCTCCTACCCACCCCACCCCTGCCTCTATTTTCCTCACACCTGTCTCATTGAGCATTTGGAGTTTTTGGAGTAGCAGCGAAGACTGTGATTTGGAGTGATCTGGGATCTCATTTGGAAAATATTCTTGGGTTGCTTGTAGTGGAGTTGGCATCTACTGAAGGAGGCTACATCCCATATTCAAGCTTGGACAGGTTGTTGTCCAAATTCTTGTGCCCATTGAGTTCATTCCCAGGTAGGTTTATAGTCAAATCCACCCCTGTTTTCTTTTCTCTCATAAAAACAGATCTATCTTTTGTTGCAAAAAAAATTGAGATAAAGTTGGCACATTTGTATTTGCAAATTTATTTGAATTTACAATGGCCCCGAGAGTGAAATACCATGCATGGATCCATGCCGATCTTGTTGATAATGAGATGTATTGCAAATTTTGTAGGAAACATATCAGACAAGGGGGGATTTTCATAGGTTGAATAAACACTTGGCTGTTATAAAAATCCAAATTGCCCCCTATAATCACAGCAGAAGAGATTGGAGATATAAGATTGGAATTGGAAAGTCATTTTGAAAATTTTTAAGAAGAAAAGGCTTAACAGGCAGAAATAAATGTTGAAATAGGGAGAAAGAGGCAACATTCCATGATGAGGGTATCTGGATTTCAAGAATATCCTAGTTATGATTTTGAAGGCTCTCCCTCGATGCCTTCTAATGCTATTAGGGACACCTTTCATTATGTTCCTCCCTCTCATGAAGACAAGCCTAAGAAGAAGAAGAACATCAAAGGTATTTCAATAGACCTTCCCGACATCATATTGTTTCTAAGATGGAACTTACAATGGCAGTCTCAAAAATTATTTATCTTATTACTATTGTAGTCATCCCTTGCTTTTCTGATGTCCACTATTTTTGTTACTGATGTAATTTGTTATTCTTTGTAGGCACAGCACAAGTCACAGCTGTGTGTTTGAGCTTTGGCACGTAATATATCAATTGATACATATCTTTTGTTTCTTTTTCTTTTTCGGAGTTTCTATACATGTTCTGTTTTGGTTGGTAAAAGAGCTTATAATTTCATTAATGATACAAATACTTATACAAAATAGGGTAGACAGAAACTAGCAACCTGAGATAGTTTGAACATGGATTGCAATTCTCTCTCTGAATTGTCCTTGCCATTGCTCTTTATAGGTATATACATTATTTCTATTATCTTGATTTTCGAATACTGCCATCTACAAACAAATTTCTGGCTAATTTACCTGCAGTTGGCAGATTATACTGCAATATATGTATAACATTGCCATTTACATTGGAAATACAGAACGCAGAATCAACTATGTTACTATTATAGTACTGCAAATCATCCTATAGATCAAAATGATAAAAAGGACAATAGGTAAGTCTTCTTATGAGCAGCAGGGTGTCCAAAAAGGTAGCTTGGTTCCTTATGCAATGTCTTGCTTCAGTATATAGTCTTCTACAAGCAGCATGTGGATGTTCCAAAATTTTTCAAAATAGATCAGAATTTCGACAAGGAGCTTCACCATTCAATAATAGTGCACTGTTGTCCTCGCTACTGCTCTCCTTTCATCATCTGCAACTGCTTCTTGATCTCGGATAATTTGTTTCTTTATTTTCCTATTTCTGTTTCTTGTTCTATCATCCTCGTCTTCAGATTGTGGAACTTGTTCTTCACATTTTGAGTCAGCTTCCACATTATCTCCAGGTTATTGAGAGCCCCAGGGGCCAAAGCTTATACTATAAAAATCAGGGATAAGATGTGGAACATCTGGGAGCTTCTCTATAGTGAGTGATTGTAGAGTTCAGGGAGTGTGGATAGAGGCCCTGAAGTGGGGCTTCAAGTGTAAATGTTGTTTTAATCCATCCTGGGCAAGTCCACAATGAGGAGACTTAAAACCTTTTGATCTGGAGGGAGCTCACCATATGTTCGCATAGTTCACAGCCAAATCCTGGAGCCATTTTCGATGCCAAGGGCAATTCCCAGTAAGGGGAAAGATCATAAGAATATTTCCTGCCATCCATAGTTATCCTCAACTGCACTAATTGCCATTGTCTCACTATCATTGTCTCACTCCCTATATTATTTTAAATGCCACTCCATAAGTCTCAGCGTTAACTGAAAAATCCCTGTTGCTCCCACCATTATACCAACACCCAATGGGGGAGAATGGCAATTGGTGTAGTTGACGATACACAAACAGATTGCTGCCCGAATGACAGCAAAAGCAAAAGCAAAAGATCTGATCTCGAAAATGGAAGAGCAGGGCTTGTGTTACCCTAAAATTTGCAGCCCTCAGAAAAAGCAGAATAAGTTGACTACTATAGAGAGAAAACCACTTTGATGCCAATAGCCTCAACCCAAAAAAGAGCAGGGATTGAATGGCCAAACAATATGCCCAGTCCCTTTGACAGCCTCAAATTCATGATCATTCCAGCAAGTAAAAGATAGTTTACAGTTCACCGATAAATGATTTGTTGTTTCTTTGTTTTGCATACAGTTAGGGCATATTGAGGGCCAACAAAACCACACCTTTGTAGATTAGCTTATGTTTCTTCTGAACTTCAAACCATGGAAAGGCAGCCACCTCAGGCCACAAATCTCTCTTACAGATCTTGTTCCAAGTGTTGTTTCTCTATCCATATTGTCAAGTCTTGAAGGTGGAAGGTATAACCTTGTTTGACTGTGAACTTTTGTGTACTGTCCCATCTCCATCTCAGCTTGTTTTCATCATCGAAGAATGCAATTTGGTTTCGTTGATTCTCTCATAGCCTTATCTTGTCCATTTGTTTGATCTTTGCAGGCCCTGTTATGGGATCCTTTCATTTTCTTGGTAGTCAGTCACCTCAATCCATCCTTAATGTTGAAAAGGTTCTTTCCTTCCTCTGTTCAATATGGATCTGTTGGACTTGGGGCCCATTTGGCAGAACCTGTCTGCTGGCTGGCTGAGCCATATTAGGGGTATATACTGGGTTTCAGTGCTTTGAAAGATCATCAGGGATGCTGTGCTGTATTAGGGGTATATACTGGGTTTCAGTGCTTTGAAAGATCATCAGGGATGCTGAAAAAATTATCTATCTAAAGGTTGTGATTGGGTCCATGCATACTCCCAAAATAAATTTGTCGGAGGACCCTTCAAGAAAGTCGTTGAATCTTGTTAAGTCCCTGTCATTAATATTCTGTGCATATTTCCATTCAATATTAGGAAGTTTCAATTTCCAATACCAATTCCCCTTTAGTCTTATGAGCACAGACTTCATTCCATGCTACTAAGGTCCATTTTTACTTTGTCCAGCACCATTAAACAAAGCATTTTTTTATTATGCGCCAATTCCTTGATAACTCTAACAGGAGCCTTGAACACTGAAAAGACATGCACAGGAATTGATTTGAAGACTGCATTTATAAAGGTGCATACCCCCCTACGAAAAGTTTTTAAAGGTCCAGTTTTTAAAGGAATTGATTTCAAGATTGCATACCCCCTACGGAAAGTTTTTAAAGGTCCAGTTCTCCAATCTTGCTTGGATTTTGGGGATGACTTCTTCCCACTTCAGACACATGAAGGGTTCTTTGGATAAAGGTACCCCAAAATATATTGTAATTGAAGGATGGGAGGTCTTGTTGAAGTGGAGTACCGTGCTTATATGTACTTGAATCCTGATGGTTGTATTGAAGAAGAATTTTGATTTACCTCCAAAAGCATCTGATTTGTAAGAGCTGCTTCAATCTTCAGTCTTCAGGAATTGTGGATTCACCTGCCAATAGTGTGTCGTCAACAATTGCAGATGAGATCTGATCCTTTCCTTCTGCAATCTGGACACCCTTTATTTGCTGTTATCTTTTGACTTTTATTGATCCATCTCTCTGGGCCTCTGCCGTAAGGATGAAAAGATAGGGAGACAGAGAAGCTCCTTTCCTTGTTCTTCTAGTTCCTCTATTTGGGACAAACAGGAGTGAAGGAGAACCATTAATGATTAATCAAAAGGTGGCTAAATATCCTATGTTTTTGACCTTTTCTAGTTTTCCATCACTAGAATCCGGAAATGCAATCTTTGCTGAAAACACAATTTTCGATTGATGGAATTGCCATTTTTAATGTAGAAATGGATTCAACACCCTCAAATATACTGCAACTGGATTGTGTAATGTTAACATGTGATATCTAAAATTCAACCAATCCAAATGGTTCCTGCTGGATTTCAGGCCCAAAATGCTGATTTCCCTTCCCCTAAGCCCTTATTTTGAGCAACCAGAAAAGGGCCAATTCATAGCATATTTAGAGTAGTTAATGAAAATTGAAAATACAATATATGAGTCTAAGATAGAGAAAATTCAACTCTCACCCAACTCCTCCAATCTTGGGAGATGCAAAGCATTTTGATAATGAAGTCCCAATTGATATGATCATATTCCTTTGACATATATTTATCAGCTTGGCTTTTGAGAAGATTTCTTCAATTGAATCGTTTCCTGAATAGTAATAATTCCATCTATGGGAATTCTCCCTGCAACAAAACCACTTTTTTCTTTGGAAATTAAATCATCCAAGAACCTTTTGAATTCTATTGATGACTATCTATCTCATAAGAAGTATTGAATAGTGAGTTTGTCCTATACTCATCTAGAGCAAACAAATTTCTTTTCTAGGGATGAAGGGCTATATGAGTGGTGCTTAGAACTTTCAAAACAGATTTGGGCCTCCTGAGTTTCTCCATTGCTCTCCATACATCCTCCTTGATTATTTGCCAACAATCCTGATAAAATATGCAGAACTGGTGGGTCCTGGAGCCTTCATACATCATAACTCACTTTAACAAGCTAATTGTCCCATTGCTTTGAAATCAACCATGGGAAAGCGTATCCAACCTTTTGAATTGCCTTGTTTCTGTTGAATTGGGGTTCTAGGACCAGATTATGAAAATAGTCCCTGATGGAAGATGCAACTACCCCTATCCTCTATTACTAACCCATCCTACTTTGAGTTTTGATATTCTGTTGAAGTTCTTAATTTTTAATTGTGGTATTCTGAGCAATATATATGGTATTCTATCGGTGTAGTGGGTTAGCTCAATTGGTTTGAATGGGCTATTTCAAGGTGGAGTTCACCATGAGGTCTCTGATTCTAGTCTGGCTGAAGTTCGAGTCCCACATAGTCCTGCTGGGTTTCCAGGAGCTATTGTGGCTGGTGGCTGAGCTGCCCTTCATCTGGATATTTTAGGGAAGTAGGAGGACTATCCTATGAGATTTTCCTTGGGGAAAAGATAAAAAAAATATGGCGTTCCTATCACTCTCTTGGGCCATTTAACTGTAAGTTCTTTTTTTTCTAATCTCTTTGAGCTCCTATGGGTTGTGTAAATTTTACTCACCAGGTTACTTCCCTGGGTGGATAACTCATCTTGAAGGCCTTCTTGGATTCTGTTTTAGATATATGTATGCCATTTGTGCTTCATGTAGCTCACTTTGATGGAAGATATTCCACATGCTTCCCTATTCCACTGTTCAAGATTCTTCTTTAGAAACATTAGTTTCCTTTGAGGGACGTACATCCTTGTGCCATAGAAGTAGTTTCCCTCTTTCCACTATTGATCAATAATTTTCAGATAGCTAAGAGCATGTTGACCACATTTTCTCAAATTTGAATGGAATGTTTCCAAATCTTCTCAATAGAGAACAGGACAGCCAATGGTCAGAACTTGATTCTTAGATCAGGATGAATCATGGAAGTACTGACTAGGAATCTATCTAATCTCTTTGCAATCAGATTGGAATTTGGAACCTCTTTGTCCATTACTTTCAACTAAAACACCCTTCCATCAGGGAATGTCTGTTAGTTGTCAATGTGTCATTGATAAAATCACAATTTTTTTTTGAAGACTGATCCATTCTTCTTTCTTTTTAGATAATCTCGTAATGGCATTAAAATGTCCCTGTACAACCCAATCTGAGTTGGACCATCACCTAAAAACTACAAATTGAAATTGAAACAGAAATTTTATTTTATGTCATTGAGTGACCAAATTTCTATCTTACTGGTCATATAATTTGGGGCATAAATGTAAGTTACCACTTCAAAGGAAGATGAGGCATTGTGAATCCAGATTGAGATCTACCACCTGTTTCCTGCTCCTGCTTCAGATTTTACTGTCTTTGTATTCCAAAGTGTTGAAAAACTTGGGCACTTCCTGTTTGATCTTTTGCACACATTTGCAACTTCTCCAGACTTGATTAACCAAGTTTTCCATCTTGTCACAGGGTAACTATGTTTCGTAATAAATAAAATGTCTGTTTTCTTGTTGATAATCTTAATCTTAAGGAATCCTTTTTATGTTGGGAAATTGAGATTCGAGACCCCTATATTCCAATATATTAATCTTTGATCTTGCTATATTCCAAGATATTAATCTTTGTTCTTGTTATATTCCAAGATGTTCTTTGCATGCATGTGTATTAGGTTTCTCAGGCTGCAAGAAGATTGAGTCCATTGTTTATAGTTGGTCTTAGTCAACAAGGTATATGCTCTAGTATTATTCTTCTGCCCATAGTCTTTCTTCCTTTCTTTAAGGCCTCATGTTTATGTTATTGAAACATAGTTACTGTATACCAATGGTATATGATATGATATGGAAAAATTCTGTACTTGAATAAAACAAATATGACAGAGATACAAGAGTATTCCAAAATATGGCCAAAATAAGACTGAAATACGATAAATACAGCCAAAATATGATATGATACTGCCAAAATACAATTGAATATGCTCAATGTGGTCAAGATACAGCTAAAGTATGGCCAGGGGTACATTGAATGTATTTTCCATGTATATAGCCAAATATGGTTGTATACATATGTTGGCCATATTCCTGTGTTTGAAGGCTAGATACGACTGTCTGTTGTTGCTATGATTCAAGTGTAAACTGCTTTAGGCCTAAGGTGATATTATCCTACTGCTCTAGTTTCTTCTCCTTTACTGATCTCCCACCTTCCAAGTCTAATTGGCACCCCCTTTTTACATGCATGTCTGCCGCTGTTTCCAAAGGTGCGAATCAATACCTCGTCAAGTTTTGGTTCTTTGGGTGTGTCATCCATCATTTCTACTTTGTTGATGTGCTGAATTTCTTTTGTTTTTGAAAAATGCTTCCTTTGAATCCTATTAAAAAACCATTTAATGAAAATCAAATGTAAATGTGAATCTTTCCTTCCACTACAAATCAAATGTAGATGTGAATCTTTCCTTCCACTAGGAGGTTAATTTTGATTTTTCCAGGCCTTTCTTTTCAAGCTGGGATTCTCACCAATCTTTCTGGGTTGTACGAGTTGAATATTAGTTACTTACTAAAGTCAATGATAAATTCAGTCAAAGTTTCCTGTTGCATCAAACAGCCACTTATATGAAATGTTTCTTTAAAATAACTCTACCAATCAAGAGGAGTTTGTCCTTAACTAGGCCAAAAAATTAAAGGAAAGGAAGATCCGAAGAAGACAAGTTAACTATCAGAGTCAAAAAATGAAAAGAAAAAACAGAAAAACTATAGCACTGACAGACATCACTCTTTCTTCCAAATACTTGTGTAGGGAAATCGATCCTTTCTTGAAATTTTCTTCGGGTGGTACAATGACTGTATATTGAAATGCAAATTGCAAAACAGGGGGAGCATCTGTGTTCCTGAAAACCAAAAGAATCAAAACAGAGTGAAAGGATAATAATAATTCAAATACGAAATACAACCATGTGAAATTAATGCTCTTCAACATACACTTTTTTCTAAATAGAAGTATAATTTATGTAATGACATAGCAGAGAAAACCCATGGCTTTCCATTTCTTCAGAGATACTGGTATTTGAATATTTATTATTAACACTTAAGCAGCAAGAAAAATACCCAAGTTTAACTAATGTGCAAATGTATGTGTAATTTTGACAAATAAACTGGACGCTATTGCCACTTATGTAATCTTTCCTTTGCTCTCTGTTTCCAATAATTCTTGAATGCTACCGTGCTTATCCACAAACAGTTCTGAGAAAAATAGCAAACGATACTTTACACTTTATACAAATATGGGTAGTGTTTCCACCTGAAAATGCATGGTTCAAACTTCAATTAACATGCTGTAGAACAGTCATGGGAATTTTTTCTACCATAAAATGGATCTTAACATCTGCAAGCAGTACATGGAGATGTGAAATATTGCAGGAAATGGAATAACGGCTATAGCTATGGGTGATCAGCAGTGACCTGGAGGGCAAATTTGGTGGTTTGATTTGAGCCTGGGCATACTAGCATTCATATCTCATGCCCTGATCAGAACAGTAAAGGACTAACCCTTGGCTTGGTGGTGGATGAAATGAACTTTAAGGCACTATTGTTGAGGATTGAGGGTGAAGCTATGACACTTGGTGCTACCAAAGCTCTTGTGTGTGGAAGAGACTACCACTATGGACCTCACATGATGCACATATACCAAGATGAAAAGTTGAAAACTAATATGCTTATTGGAGTACCTTCTTGTATGACAAATTTAGGGACCTGCATGTGCTGCAGATGACCCAAGACATGGCATAAATTCCTCTTTAGGAGCACTCAGATTGAGGGATTCCCAAGTGAACCCAAAATATCCTTACCATGAAACAAGATATAGAAACCTTTTCTAATGTAGCACTCAGCATTGGGGCATTATATGAGGACCCAAGTCACCATTTTCTGCATGTAACAGGGAAAGAAAACCTTCTTGGGAGAAGTTCTAGTAAGGAGGAGAATTTAAAGTTGATTTAACACCTTATTCCACTTCATAGCCTTCCATGGGGTTAGGGTCCAAGTAATTTGATCTTTCAGGTGATGGGAGGAAGAGTTCGTAACCTGTATATGCAGCTATTATTCTACCTTTCCTGTAGATCAAATTGCTGTGTAAATATCTAAATAGAAATTATGTTGTAGTCCTCTTATTCAGAGCAGATTTCACTCATTTGTGTGCTTCTTTTAGCTAAGAGAAGAGGCTTGACTGCAATCTAGTGGACCTCTTTATCCTTCTTGATGTAACCAAATCTGTTATGACTTCTTCAGAAGAAGTCTGCTGACTGTTCATTTACTTTTTGACAACTGTCTTACCATTCTCTTTGTGTTTAAGGTTGCATGGTACATGAGTTGATGTTTATATGGATGTGACAATGTCTCACTAATGAACATTATTTTCATCTGTACATTGATTTGGTTGACCTAATCAGGAGGAGCAATGCGCTTGGAGAGAATCCCAAGGAACATTCTAACTAATTTTTGTGGAGAGAAAGGAGATAGACAAATTTATTGTTTCCTTTTCCTTGACCTAATCACCTTTGGGTTTGAAGAAGATCTTTAAAAGGAGAAGATCATTCATTCGAAAGGGAAGCTCAAGCAAGGGAGAAATCTCCCCTAAAATTTAAAGGCCAAGTAATTTGATCTTTCAGGTTATGGGAGGAAGAACTCGTGACCTATATAGGCATTTGTTATTCTTCTTTTCCTGTAGATCAAATTGGTGTGTAAAGCTCTAAATAGAAATTTGCTCTTGTAGCCCTCTTATTCGAAGCTTATTTCACTCATTTGTTTGCTGCTTTTGGCTAAGGGAAGAGGCTTGACTACAATCTATTAGACCTCTTTGGCCTTCCAGATGTAACCAAAACTGTTATGAACAAGTCTGCTAACTGTTCATTTACTTTTTCACAACTGTCTTACCATTCTCTGTGTTTATGGTTGCACGGTACATGAGTTGGTGTCATATATTGAAGGGTCTCGAGGATTATTTTGATAGGTGTCGGCAACTATATTCTGCTTGCCCTTCTTACACCAACTACAAAATTGGAAATATGAACCATGATCAGATATGGATGTTTATTCTTTTTTACTACAAAAAGTTTCACATCGATGGTCACTTTCATATTTTCATTGATGTATTTCTTCCTAGGTTGTACTCTTTTAATTTCCAATTTTATATACTGAACTAGCCATGTCTTGTTTGTGTATCTATTACATATTGGAGAAATGAAGAAGTTATTTGATTAAGGGAAAATAAAATACATTGGACTTTCTGAGGATTCTGCATCAACAATTCGAAGAGCTCATGCTGTTCATCCTATAACAACAGTTCAATTAGAGTGGTCCTTGTGGACTAGGGATGTATAGGATGAGATTATTCCAACTTGTAGGTAGAGGTATTGGAGTTCATATTTACCATGTGGCCACTTTCCTAATAGTATTAATTTCAAATTTCAAATTGAAACTTTCATTACAGGGAGCTCGGTATTGGAATTGTGCCATATAGCACTTTAGGGAGGGGTTTCTTTTCTGCTGGAGCAAAGTTGGTTGATAACTTGCGAGATCATGATTTCAGAAAGGTATTTGGGATCCATTTATTCTTACTCATGGATTTTAGATTTATGAATATTTTTTGTATTTTGATAGATGCTTGATTATTTACACAAGCTATCTAAGTTTCTACTATTTTTCATGTTATATGACAAAGATATTGTTTGAAATTAGTAATATTTAGACATTAATGGTTGTTGTAGGGGCTCCCATGTTGCACAGGAAAAATCATTTAGTATGAGGATCCCAGCTGTTCATGGCTCCTCCACTACTACATTTTGACCAAAAATCCGACGGTCGTCATGTCGGATTTTCGACACTTCCCTGTCGCATGTACGACACTTTGGTTTTTTTATAAGTGTCGGAAACTTGTCGTCGGGTATCCGACACCTAGGTAACCGTCGGTTAAGCGACACTTAACTAACCGTCGGTTGAATGTACATCGTCGGTTATCCGACACTTATTAAGCGACGGTGACGAAATTTTTTAACAACATTGACACCTACCGGCGTCGCTTAACCGACACCTCCAGGACGAATGCGTCGCATAACCGACAGATCTAGGCGTCGCATAATCGATGGCAATGTATTTTTAAAATACACAGGTGTCGCTTAACCGACACCTATAGGCGTCGGTTAAGCGACGCCTGTGTATTTTTATTTTTTTTTTAAATATTGTGAAAATTACCTTCTTTCCCCTAATGTTTTGTGCTAGTAAGAGTCTACCTTGTCACTTCATGAAATAAAACTTTACTCTTATATACTCTCTCATGTCTCTTTTTGATATAATAATATACAAACGTATATATGCATATAGATACATGTCATGCAACCCATACCAGATTTTGAATACATCATCCCTGTACCTGCACATGCTCTCGTAGCCACAAACCCTG
>LPNX011093447.1:56330-114390 GCA_001517045.1 Pseudotsuga menziesii | reverse complement strand
TGAAGATGTCTGCAACTTGATCATCTGTAGGGCAATAGAGCACTTCAATAACACAATCATGAACAAGATTTCTGATGAAGTGCATGTGTAGCTCAATGTTTTTGTTGCGCTGATGTAGAACTAGATCTTTGGCAAGCTTGATGGCACTTTGATTGTCGCACCAAAGTGGAGTAGGCTGCTGCTGCTCGAATCCAAACTCTGAAAGGATCTGTCGAAGCCATAAAGCTTCCTGATTGGCATTAACTGCGGCTCGATATTTTGCTTTTGCTGAAGAAAGAGCAAGAGCTTGTTGTTTCTTACAAGCCCAAGTGACAGGTCCAAATCCCAGATTGAAAACATAACCCGCAGTAGACTTCCGATCATCAGGATCGTCGGCCCAATCTGAATCAGTGAAACCAACCAACAAAGGTTTCCCCCCTGTACTATAATGAATCTCAAACTTGATTGTACCTCGAATATATCGAAGTATTCTTTTTGCTGCTTTCCAGTGACTTTCATGAGGAGTTTGCATATAACGGGCAACACGACCAACGGCAAAGGAAAGGTCAGGACGGGAATGAGTAAAGTATAAAAGACTACCAACAAGCTGACGATACAAGGTGGCATCTACTTTAGGGGAAGTACAAGTGGCAGAAAGTTTGACTCCAGAGTGGAAGGGAGAAAGGGCTGGTTTACAATCTTCCATGTGGAAGCAACGAAGAAGGTCACAAGCATAGTTAGACTGGGAAAGAAAGATTCCTTCTTTGGTTTCCAAGACTTGGAGACCAAGAAAATAATGCAAATGTCTTAAGTCTGACATTTCAAAATTTTGCTTAAGACTGGATTTCACATGGGTTATAAGTTTAGGGTCACTACCAGTAAGGATAAGATCATCAACATAAAGAACAAGTATGATGAGATGGTTTCCTACTTTCTTGGTATAGACACGGGGGTCAGAATGGCATCTAGAAAAACCAGTGTCAAGGAGAAAGCTATCCATTTTGGCATACCAAGCTCTAGGAGCTTGCTTAAGGCCATATAAGGATTTCTTAAGGACACAAACAAGGCTAGAGTTATTCTGAACATATCTAGGAGGTTGTTCCATGTAAATTTCCTCATGTAAATCACCATGTAAGAAGGCAGACTTGACATCCATTTGATGGACTTCTCAGTTATGTAAGGCTGCTAGGGAAAGAACAAGGTGGATGGAGTTCATTTTTGCTACAGGGGCAAAGGTTTCATTGTAGTCAATCCCTTCTACTTGGGAAAAACCTTTGGCAACTAACTTTTCCTTAAGTCTTTCAACACTTCCATCTGATGCATACTTAGTTCTGTAGACCCATTTACATCTGACAAGTTTTCTTCCTTTTGGAAGAGGAACAAGATCCCAAGTATCGTTCGCCATTAAGGAACGATATTCTTCATCCATAGCTGCATCCCAATCTGGATTTCCTGAAGCTTCTGCAAAAGTTTATGGATCATGATTCTTGGAAACTTGAGCCAAAAGAGAAGAGGCTCGCTGAAATTGAGAACGTGTTCGATGTTGATCTCTAGGATCGCCAGCAAGATCACCAGCTGCTTCACATGTTGAACAGACCCATCAAGGAAGTATTGGTGCTAGTGCAATTGGAGGGACATGAGCAGGCGGAGGTGGATTTTCATCCTCACTGTCATCATTAGAAACTGGAGTTGGAAACCTGTCAAGGAAGTTGGAAGAAGAAGAAGAAGGCACAATTACCGAATCAGGCTCGCAGGCCAAAGATGGCACACCCGCCAAGTTAGGTTCGCAGGCCAAGAGATTTTCATCAAATTTAACATCTCTTCTAATGATTATATCATGAGAATGTGGTTGAAGAAGTCTATAACCTTTTACATCTTCAGAATATCCAACAAATATGCACTTTTCACTTTTAGGTTGCAATGCTTTTCGTTTTTCATCCGGAATGCGAGTCCATGCTTCACAACCAAATACACGAAAGTGATTTACATCTGGTTTAATTTTACTCCATGCTTCTTCCGGTGTTATACCCTGTAAAACTTTAGTGGCTGTGCGATTAACTATGTAATTTGCACAATTTATGGCCTCAGCCCAATATTGAAGACTTAGTCCCTTAGATTGGATCATACAATTAGCCATTTCTTTTAAAGTGCGGTTCTTCCGTTCAGCTGCACCATTTTGTTGTGTTGTATATGGAACAGTATGCTGTTGTTGGATTCCTTGTTCAGTGCAAAAAGTAGTGAACTTGTTGTTAACATATTCTCCTCCATTGTCAGATCTTAACTTAATAATTTGATGACCAGATTGTTTTTCAACAAGGGCCTTGTAGGCCAAGAACATGTTAAATACTTCGCTCTTAAGTTTTAGGAAGTAAACCCAAGTGCGTCTGCAGTAGTCATCAATGAAAGTAAAGAAATATTTGAAACCAGAAAATGAAGCAGATGGAAGAGGGCCACACAAGTCACTATGCACAAGCTCCAAGGGAACCGAGGCGTGCCAAGAGGCACGCTTGTCAAAACTGTCCCGATGATGTTTTCCGAGTACATAACCGGAACAAACACCATCCTTGCAAGATACTAGCGGAAGACCAGTCACCATATTGTCTTTACATAGTTGTTGCAATGAGCGATAATTTAAGTGACCAAATCGCTCATGCCAAAGTTTGCTCAAGTTATCACTATGAACAACAAAAACTGAAGGAAAAGGTGATGACCCAAAGTTGTTAAATTTGTACAACCTGGTAATATCATCAATAGTTCCAGTAGCAAGGACATTTTGAGGATTTTTAAAATTGTTGATTACAACTTGGTGAGGTGTAAACGTCATAGTTTTACCTTCACTTGAATGAGTAATTTGATAGACTGATAACAAATTGCAGGAAATTTTTGGAACACATAGTACATCACTGAAATGACCATTTTCTACAGGAACTGTTCCAGATCCTACAACACTTAAAGATCTATCATCACCAACAAATATTTGTTTGGTGTTACATTCATGCATAGTAAAAAACATGGCTTTATTCTTATTAGCCATATGATAAGATGCTTTAGAATCAATGAGCCATTCAATTGAAGTAGAAGAAGAAGATGCAGTATAAGAGTAACCAGAAGCACAAAGTGCATGTCCATGAGAGTTAGATTCTGAAGGCGAATCTAGGCTGATGTGGTGCTTCTTCATTGCTGCTTCCAAGGCTGCCATCTTCTTAAAACACTTAGATTCATCATGATTATCTTTCCCACAAAAATTGCAATGACTCTCAGTCTTCTTTCCTTTTTGCTTGGATCCTTTGTCATTTTTTAAAGATGGAGCTGACTGAGAAAGTTTAGGACTCTTGTTGTTTGGCTTATTATTGCGAAAATTCTGTTTCTTGGGAGGCTTGGACTTTTCTTTCTGTTGGGACAATAAGGCTTTCCCACATGTATCTGCATTATTAATTATTCCAAGATGAATGAGCTTATCTTGCTCTCTAATTAATGAATCACAAAAAGATTCAAGACTAGGCTCTTGATAGCTAGCTGCAGTCAATGATTCTTTCATGGAGTAAAATGTATATACAAAAACAGAATATGCAGGTCCAAGTTTGGAAAGAATATGATAAATACATTGTTTGTCTTCTTTCTTAATCTTGCATTCTGCACATAATAGTCTAAGAGTTTTATACTTAGATAAATAGTCTTGAATGCATGAAAAATCATTTGGATTCAAGGAAATCAACTCATTCTCAAGTTGATGATCTCGAATTTCATTGTGTTTACCAAACACAGATTCCAACTTTTCCCAAGCTTTATCAGGTTCATCAATTTCATATATGTGGAAACGCAAATCAATAGAGATTGACATCCCAATCAATCCACGAGTTTTATTACATCTATTTGCCCATTTAATTTTCTTATCATCATCAGTGGGTTCTGTTTCTTTCCCTGAGGTTATCCTGAAAAGTCCCCTACTTCGTAGAACATCTTCCATACGAGATTTCCATGAGAAATAGTTAGAACTTGTAAGTATAATATCACAAGGGGCGGCCATACTATAAAATAATGGTTGAAAGAACAGAAACTAACTGTCTGGATGCAAAGAGCTCGAAAAAATATGCGGTTTTAAAAAAAACGGCACTAAAAACTGATTCTGGATGATGAAGTTATGCTAGATCAAAGAAAATGTTGAAGATGTCCCCAATAGTGACGTGGCAGATATTAACTTGATCAACCAAAAAAAAGAAGCCCCCTCTTCCCAAGATCAACCTTTGACAATCACTTTTACAATAAAGTTGCTTTGAAGTGAATCACTTTTGTAGAATAAGTGATATTCACTTTTACAATAATGTGACTTTTAAATAGTATGGCAATAAATTAAAGACTTAAGTGACTCACTTTTTATTTTATTTTATTTATGTGAGATGCACTTTTACAATAAAGTAACTTGAAAATAGAAATTGCATGCATTAAAAATAGCTTGATAAGACTTGAACTCAAGACTTATCAAAGAGCAAAGCAACTTTGGACCAAGTGAGCTAAGTTTAAAAGGTACGTAAAAGTATGGAAAGAGGAAGGGTGTTTTTTTTTTAATCTTTTCACTCCTCTCTCGTTTTTCGTGCTTGCCTTTTTCTCCTGCAAATCACAAAAAAAATGAAAAACAAAAACAAAAAAAATGAAAAACAAAAACAAAAAAAAACTTTTTCCACACAATGGGGTTAGATCTTGGTTAGCTTTCCCGGAAAGTCTACATTTTCAAGTTTTCTCGCTGTTTCTGATTTGCCGTGATCGCACAAGGTGCACGGCAAAGAGCATACGTAGCCGAGAAGACAAGAAAAAAAAAACTTTCCCTCACTGTTTCTGATTCGCCGCGATCGCGCAAGGTGCACGGCAAAGAGCATACGCAGCCAGGGAAGTCAATAGTCCGAGACTAAAACAAAAAAGATCTAATAATAACACTGATAAAATATGAGAGATCTAAAAAAAAATAAAACAAATCCGTCACTGTAACTTTATACCTTCAGATTTGCCGAAATGGGTGTTTCTGGAACAAACGGAAACGGTTTTCGGTGAAACGAAAACTGTTTCCAAATGGAAACGGCACTCCTAACGCAAAGGAACAACTTGCACAGGCCACAAATGCACAAAAAATCCAGAATCAGAAACTCTTTCAAAGTTTCGGCAACACCGGTTCCAGATCTTGATCAAAACCGAAAGCGGCTCTTCATAAAAGCTCTGATACCATGTTCGGGTACACAGGGTACTCCCAAAAGACCGAACATCTTGAGCAATCGCTTCACACAAATAGATCACAGATCAACACACCGATGTTTGTCACGTGGTTAAAACCCTCGAGAGGGAAACAGTCCACAGCCCCAACCAAATAGCTACTTGGAGTAATTTATTATGCAAAAGAAAGAAAGTTACATGAGCTTCTCATAATCGATCAACTAGCCAAGGACCCTCTATGCTCTTTAAATAGAGATCATAGACCAATCGGGTGTTAAGCGATGGATCAATGGTAGGTATGATCTAAGAGAAGTTGAACCGTCGGATCACTCTATGTCTAAAACATATCGTGATCGTCGGATTAGAATATTTACAAATGCATACTAATGCATACTAAAGAAACACACTTTTACCTAACGGATATATTACACAAGTTGATCTTAACTAACTCATAAGTGTCTAAATATCCTAACAGAGGCCTCCACCTAGGCAACCCAAACCACTGAAATATGGAGCCACACGTGTGAGGGTGCATTCCTGAAGGAGGTGAGGGCATGAGCTAGTGAAGGAGGCGTGAGTCTGCTGAAGAGAGCCACCTGTTAGGTCTGGAGACAACACATGCTAGGTATGGAGGAGCCACTGTTGCTGTTATTTTCAGTCTTTACCTCGATCAAATCATCAAACCAATGAGTGCTCTCCATTTCATCCAATTCGGGAGTTTAACTGGAGATGACAAATCCGTTAACTGAATATAACTTTATTGCTCACTGAATGCTGACTGAAGTTGAGTTATGATAACTCCAATCATCAGAAATGTCCATTGAGATGTCATTTAGCCTTTTATTTCACCGAATTTGGATTAATTTGGAGAGTTTTAATTTTCTCCAAAATAACCATTTTTTAATAAATGATCATTTTTTTCCTCGAAAATGACTTTTTTGAGAAAATGAACGTTATGTGTCTGATTGATGATCTGAAAGTTGGATCTGACTGGCTGGTCGATCAAGAATGATTTTTGGCTTAAGGTTAGAGCCTTCAATCATTGAATTCGGAGTCCGGATGATTGACTTATTACAAACATGATTTTTCCAATTAATTTATGGAAAAATTAATAAAAAAACTTAGGGAAATATTTAAAAAAAAAAATTAAATTTTTTTTTTTCACCCGTTCGGTAAAATTTTTTCGGAAAATTTTTAAAGGTCCTATTGACTTAGGACAAGACCATGCTCTACTAGCAATGCCTAGTAGGTTTATAAACACTTAGTTGGGCTCTAATAACCCCCCAAGGCCCAGAATTCAAAATTGGGCATTCCAGCTTTGGAGGAAGCGAGAGAAAACCTTGTCAATTATACTCGGCTATAGGCAAAGCATAATTGTCAAGGGCAAAAAACTCCCTGGAATACCTTAGTTGAGATTTTACGTCTTGGGAGACCGAACCACTCAAAATACCCTACTAGCACATTTTATTACAAACCCCGCGAGGCCATGGTCAAAATTATTCAAATGAAAAACTAGATAGCCAATACTGGCTAGGCACAAAGGCGGATCATCTGATACATTGGAATCAAACATTTGTCATGTTTGTCAACCGGCGGCTCCTCAGCTAATCCAACTATGGTACAAATAAGTGGATAACAGAGACCAAGGTGGAGTGGTATGGAAATGAATGTAAGGTTAAATGTGAAGCCAAAGGTGAATTATAATTCATGCAAAAACCATAAGTTGTTAGACTATGGTGTGTGCATAACACAACAATCTCAACTGAGTATTGGCTTATGAACATGGATACTAGTTATGCTTATCAGAATCGATCATTGTGAAGTAACATGCAACATCCTACAATGCATCATCAATCCAAAGCACAATCCATAGTCAATCCTCAGTCATGACATGGCATCATCTCAATTTTCAAGGCATAATATGGAATCAACTGCTGGCAATCTCATCATTGATCATATTTGTAGGCACTGAACTCTAGATCTCAGCGTGATCTGTGAAGCAAAAATATGGGCAAAAATCCCCATACACAAAATGTTATAACACCACTGCTTTAAAGACTCCTCTTTTGATTGTGCTGGTTTCCTGAATACTTATAGGTCTTCATTTTATTATTTCTACTGATACTAGAGTGAGATGTCATTATTTTTCCTATCATAATTTTGTTTGTTGTAGTCACCTCTATGTCTTAGCTGAAAATATTTTATCTAGCTTTTCATCTTCATGTTGCTTATGCGTTTTCTCCTATAAGAGCATACCAAGTCCAACCACCTTTTCAATAAGTAGAACAATAGTTCTGGATCACATGCTTAAAGAAGTCATGAATGTGTTATATATCTCTGGTTATCCATTTAGTAGCTTTGCCATAAGATCTTTATCTTGGGTTGTTTCTCCAATTTCTAGTAGTTGATCTTTCGGTACCTCCTTTTTGGTAACACAATACCGATTGAGGGAAAGGTTGAATTCTACTTTCTATACTTGGAAAGGAGTAAACCCTACCTCAAATGCAAAACCGAAACGTAAAAAATCCAAAAATGTAATTATTATCACACAAAGTGTAACTATCCATTAAAGGTATCCCATCCGAGACGGTAGAGGTAAGGTAGCTAACCGATGACACCGCAAGGGCCTCGTCCACTACGGATAAAGGGTAGTTGTCACACCGGACGGGCTCTTGTCACTTTAGATCAATCCGGAGAATGGCCAAGGGGGAGACCCTACTAGCCTAAGAGGCTAGCGCACTTACTCTGTTAATTTATTGTAACTTCGGAAGATATTCCAAGTAGTATTGTATTCCTCCTTCAAAAGATGAGATTGGTCTTGTCAGTATCATTAAAAGAAGCAATGTAAATCTCTGAATGCAAGTCGGGTCATTAGTACCCAAGTGTCAATATAAAAATACTATTTGTAATGTCCAGTTGGACAAGTCAGCCTTGACAGCTAGTGAAGTCGGCCCCACCAAGTTAGAAGTTAAGTCAACAGAAGAATATAAATAGGGAGGCGCTCCCCTTCATTTAGACACACTCACTCAAGCTGGTTTTAGCAAGAGAGAGAAGTAGTAGCGCAGAAAGAAGAAGGAAGTAGTTGTTGTCTGGATTTCACACTGCACTGGTTGAGTTCTATATCGAGGAAGTTTTGTGGGATTTTCTCCCTTGTGGTTTCCCTGAGGAAAATCTTTGTGTTCTTGTGTTTCTGTGCATGTTGTTCTTTCAATGATCTTCTAGTGGCTAATTGTTTTAAGATATCATCTAAGCAATTTAAAGAATTTCAAGATGGTATCAGAGCCACCCTGAAAGGCGACACTGCACATCTACGGTTTCTTGTTTTTGACAAATCCCTCGATAGATCAACCAGAAAAGAGGGCTCATCCAACTCGCCTCTGAAGGGCGCATCTTTTTGTGATGACAAAACTAAATTCCAAGAATTTTCAATTTTGGACCTATTACAGCTGCTGGGACAAACTAGGGTATCAGTTTTTCCAGGGTTTCATCATCAATCTCAGAAAAAGGAAGATACAGTCTACCTCGCCTCAGGAGAGTGCATCTTTTCCATCACTCAGCTCCACCTGTGATCCCAGTTGCAAAATTAGGGTTTCTACTCCAAACCCTAAGACCTCAGGAAGAAGGTGAGTCAGGAACTGCCTTCTGCAAGTAAGTATCCTTCTATCTATTTCCATTTGAGGTTCTCAGTTTTCTAAAGATGACAAAGAATACCAAGCTGGAGGAAAAGCTTGAAGGGGCTGAAAAATTCAGAGCATGGAAGTACATAATCATGCTCATCCTCCAAGAGAATGATCTAGACAAATTTGTAAGAGAGGAAGTGAAAGAACTAGAAGAAGTTGAAGCTAAAACCAAGCACAAGAAGGATATGATCATACCTAAAAGAATCATAGCCGATTCAATCATAGATAACCTGATTCCTCAAGTATCATCCATGGAGACTTCAAAAGAAATGTTTGATGCCCTATCAGGGCTATTTGAAGGAAGAAACATTAATAGGAAGATGACCCTGAGAAATCAACTCAAGAATGTAAGAGCTCAGAAGTCAGAGACTATGCAATCTTACTTTACAAGAGTAGCTCAAATCAAGGATCAATTAGAAGCCATCGGTGACATGGTTGAAGAAGCAGAAGTTGTAATGACTACTTTGAATGGCCTTCCAAGAGATTGGGAAGCTTTCATCCGAGGAATTTGTTGAAGAAGGAAACTAACCAAATTTCGGAAGTTATGGGAAGAATGTATCCAAGAAGAAGAGAGGATAGCAGCCAGAGAAGAAAAATTAAATGACATTGAGCATCAAGCCTTAATTGCCCATACCAAAGGCAAAAGAAAGAGTCATGACCATCCTCCTAAGACTCGAGGGTTTAAAAGACCCAAGAGAGATTTCTCAAGTTTTGAATGCTTCAACTGCCACAAGTTAGGACACATTGCAATTAACTGTCCCATGAAAGCAGAAAGACTCAAGAAGATGAGAAGGTTTCAAGCACATGCTGCTGAAGATAGTGATCAAGAAGAAGAAGAGGAAGCAAATAAGGATGAAGACTCCAGTGAAAAGTATGTTTTGATCTCTGCCCTAACTGGATCAGTCTCACCAGGAAGTGATACTTGGCTGATTGATAGTGGTGCCTCCAAGCACATGTTTGGTTTCAAGGAGGCACTCTCTTGCCTTGAACAAAAGGAATCTCCACACAAATTAATGCTTGGAGATGATTCCTAGTACCCCATTAAAGGGTTAGGAGAAGCATCTTATAAATTGGATTCCGGAAAGCCTATGAAGATGAAGGATGTCCTATATGTCCCAGGACTAAAGAAGAATCTTCTCTCCATTTCAGCTTTAGATAAGAAAGGCTCCAGAGTTGCCTTTGTAGATGGAAAAGTCCTCATGTGGACCAAAGGCAAAACTATCGATGATGCAGTAGAGATTGGAGTTGAAGAAGGAGGTCTCTACAAACTAAAGGGACATACAGATTCTGCATTAACAACCAGTACCATCAATCCAAGTGAGCTATGGCACAGAAGGCTTGCTCATGTTCACTACAAAGCTCTTCCAATTGTAAGCAAAGGTGGTAACTGGTTTACTAGAAATACAGATAAAACATGAAGGAGTGTGCAAGGGATGTGCACAAGAAAAGAATACTAAGAATCCCTTTCCGAAAAGTAATAGTAAGGGAAAAGGGATCCTAGACATTATTCACTCAGATATCTATGGGCCAATGCAAACCACTTCATTAAGTGGGTACTCTTACTATGCCTCCTTCATTGATGACTACTCTAGAAAGACTTGGATATACTTCTTGAAAAAGAAAGATGAAGTGTTTGAAAGATTCAAAGAGTTTAAAGCCCTAATAGAAAACCTTTCTGAAAAGAAAATCAAGATTCTAAGATCAGATAATGGAGGAGAGTTTACTTCAAATGAATTCAATGATTTCTATAAAGAGGTCGGGATTAAGAGGGAACTCACCATTCCCTACAATCCACAACAAAATGGTGTGGCGGAGAGAAAGAACAGATCCATCATGGAAGCTGTGAAAGATATGACACATGATCAAGATCTCCCAATGTACCTATGGGCGGAGGCAACAAGAACAACAGTATATGTTCAGAATCGAATCTCTCACAGTGCTCTTGGGAATAAAACTCCAGAAGAAATGTTTTCCAGTGAAAGACCAGAGGTAAGTCATTTAAATATTTTTGGTTGTCCTGTTTACATTCATATTCCCAAGGAGAAAAGATCAAAATTAGATCCTTCAAGAAAGAAAGGATTGTTCGTAGGATATAGTGAACAGTGAAAGGCCTATCGAATATATATCCCAAGGTACCGTCAAATTGAACTTACCAGAGATGTTACATTTGATGAAGATTTGGCCTTTAGAAAATCAAGAAAAGACAAGGAAGATGAAGAGGAGCATGAAACTCCCAAAACTATTGAAAGTCCTAAAGAAGTCAGAGTTGAAGAAGAAGACCCGATACCTGAAGAGCATGATATGACAGAACCCCAACTACCTGAAGATTTACCAAGTGAACTGATTTCTCGAAAGAGAAAACCTGCCTGGGCTCGTGAAGCAATTGAAGAAGCAAAAAGACTTGGTGCTCCCGAAGGAGCTATCTGAGAGAGAAAGAAGCCAAAGTCATACCCCAGTTACATGGCCTTGATGTGTGATCTGGTTGATAAAGAAACAACCTGTTTTGAAGAAGCAATAAAACAAAAGGAGTGGGATGATGCAATGGTCGAGGAATACCAGTCCATTCTGAAGAATGATGTGTGGGCAATAGTACTTAGACCAAAGGACAAGTTAGTGGTATCCTCTAAATGGATATTCAAAACCAAACACTCAGCAGATGGAAGTATAGAAAAATATAAGGCTAGATTTGTAGCCCGAGGATTCTCTCAGAAAGAGGGAATTGATTATGAAGAAACCTTTGCCCTAGTAGCTAGAAACACCTCTATAAGAACTGTTCTTGCCTTGGCCTCCAACATGAAATGGAATCTACATCAAATGGACGTAAGATGACATTCCTAAATGGACTAATTGAAGAAGAAGTTTATATCGAACAACCGCAAGGATTCGAGATCAATGACCAGAAGACTCATGTATGCCGACAAAAGAAAGCATTATATGGATTAAAGCAAGTACCCAGAGCATGGTATGGAAGGATCGATGGATTCCTAATGAGCTTAAGCTTTACTAAGAGTAAAGCAAACTCCAACCTCTACTACAAGGTTGATGAAGATGGAATTTTAATTTTGTTACGATATGTAGATGATTTGTTTTTTACGGGAGAAGATAAGTCAATCATCGAATGTAAGAAGAGGCTTGCGGCAGTATTCGAAATGAAAGACCTTGGAATGATGCACTACTTTCTAGGTCTTGAAGTATGGCAACATGCAGAAGCGATTTTTCTAAATCAAGGAATGGATACGGTTGAAATCTTAAAAAGATTTGGAATGCTAGCTTTCAAAGCTATGACTACTCTGATGACTACTAGTTTGAAGCTATTGAATGATGACACCTCAGAAGCTGTTGATGCCACGCTATATAGACAGATCATTGGTTCGTTGATGTACCTCACCAATACTAGACTAGATATATGTTTTGTAGTAAACACTTTAAGTCAGTACATGGTGAAATCCTAAACACATTCACCTAATTGGTGCAAAACATGTGATGAGGTATCTAAAGGGAACTTTAGATTATGGGCTCAGATATACATCTAGTAAAGAGATCAAGTTACATGGATATGCAGACTCAGATTGGGGTAGAAGTGCCAAAGATAGGAAAAGTACATCAGGATGTTGTTTCAGTTTGGGATTTGGCATGATCTCTTGGTTCAGTAGAAAGCAGACTAGTATTGCACTGAGTACAACATAAGCAGAATACATTGCAGCATGTTCAGCTTGCGGCGAAGCAGTATGGATTCGAAAGATGTTGTCAGGATTATTCGATGCAGAGATAGATGTCACTGATATCTCGTGTGATAATCAGAGTTGTATCAAGATGACAGAGAATCCCGTATTTTATGATAAGTCAAAACACATAGAGATCAAATATCATTTCATTCGGGATATGGTGCAGAAGGGAGCTGTAAAGCTCAAGTATGTTCCCACTAAGGAACAAGTAGCAGATGTATTGACTAAGCCTCTGTGCTTGTGTAAAGTTTGAATACTTTCGAGACAAGCTTGGTGTAGTCTGAAAGGACCTCTCTCGAAAGAGGGAGTGACAGTAGAAGTTGGATGCAGTGGTGAGTAGGTCAGTCTAGGGGAGGGTACGTCTGGCTAGGCTTGTTTGGCCCGAAAGTGTTAGTAAGCCTGACTAAAGACATGTCGATCCTAGGGGGATTAGTATGTCTGGCTAGGCTTGTTTGGCCCGAAAGGGTTAGTAAGCCAGACAAGGCTTGTTTGGTCCCCAGGGAGATCCATCTGTCTAACTAGGCTTGTTTGGCCCGAAAGGGTTAGTAAGCCAGACAAGGCTTGTTTGGTCCCCAGGGAGATCCATCTGTCTAACTAGGCTTGTTTGGCTCGAAAGAGTTAGTAAGTTAGACAAATTGCTCGGATGGATCTACCAGATAACTCACCGTGATGCTACTCCGAAGAAGATGAAGGGCAAAGATGTATCCTCAGTATTGCTATACTGTTGATTGTTGATGACTGCTGAAAGACTTGATGATTGATACAGTATTGATATACTGATTAGATGCTTGATGGTTGTTACGGTATTGCTATACTGTTGATTGTTGATGACTGCTGAAAAGCTTGATTGATCCGAAAACAAGATCTTTGCTACTCTATGACGTTAACATGAATTGCATAAAGAGCATGAATGAAGCTCACAAATCCACAAGAAGAGAACCAAACAGCATAGACAATACGCACATAAAGACAACAAGTTGATAACGGTGTTCGTCCAGGATGGACTACGTCTTCGGGCCTACTTCTCAATAGGAGGGCCGATCTATAATCTCAGCATAAGGCAAAATACATGGCAATGATACAATGATACCTTGGCGACAATGGTCAGGAAGAGAACCGCTGCCCAAAACACAACCAGACTGCCTCCAGCAACTTCGAAGCCTGAAGACGGTGTAAAACGAGTATAAACACTCGTACCTTCCTCCTGCAGAGCTATTCAATCTCCTTTCTCTCCTTTAGCTACAAAGTCTCCACTCCAAAGCATGCCCTGTAAATGGAAATTAAGTGGGTTTATATAGGCTTGGCTTGCCCCACTCCACATTCTCCTCATGATTCTTTAGTTACAACAAATTTTGCCCAAGAAGGCATATGGTTCCAACTCCCCACACTTGGTTAGGCTCTTCTTAAATTATGTAGTTGACATAGTTACAACTATGCCAACCACATTTTATATTTTTAGAATATTACAATAAAATTCTTTTCCCCCAAAACCACATGGTTCATTGAACCCACAATATGGTTTTTTTTTTAAAACAAATTTGTTATAACATAACTTGTTTTTAGACCCACTTATAACCCATTTTATATAATTTATAATTCGACATGTGCTGAAATAGAGCGCGGGCTCCCATGCTGGTCGGAGCTCCCGGTCATGTTGGAGGAAGAACCAGGGTTGGGGCTAAGCCCCGGCCCCTTTGGGGCTCAAAATGCTAAAGCACACTTTAAATAAATTTATTTCCATACCTTAGACATGGAACACCTTGTGGGCTAATGGTAAGGCGAAGCACTTATGCAAGAGAGGTCACAGGGTCGAACTCCGTGGAGGCCACAAACATTTTGAAAGTTCCATTGCCCAATCTCATTCTGCCACGTGGCGTCCAATGATTGGTTCACCTTTACCGCCGTACTGCCACTTGGCTGCTGATTGGACGTGTCATACTACTGGTTGGATGAGCCGTACTGCCACGTTGTTTGCCAATTTAGATTCTGTATGTGCCACGTGTCGTCTTTCGGTTGGTCTGTACACCTGTCATGTCATCTTGTCCGTACCGTACGGATGCCACGTGTCACCCTGTCAGTGGTGCCACGTCATCATGTTTGTACAATACAGATGCCACGTGTCACCCTGTCAGTGGTGCCACGTCATCATGTTTGTACAGTATGGATGCCACGTGTCACCCTGTCAGTGGTGCCACGTCATCATGTTTGTACAGTACGGATGCCACGTGTCACCTTGTCAGTGGTGCCACGTGGCACCTCTTTTTGCCAATTTTGCCTGTTGACCTCATAAAACAGAACGCGATAACTTTCTCAGACAGAGTCCGTTTGAGGTGAAACGAACGCCGTTGGAATCGTCTCGACGAGCCCTTCGATTTGGCGCTGGTTTTGCTGAGATTGGAGGACTTTGAAAATTTGACCTTCCTGGATCCTCCTGGATCATTGATGGTTGTTACAGTATTGCTATACTGATTGTTGATGACTGATGAGATGCTTGATGATTGTTACAGTATTGCTATATTGATTGTTGATGACTGATGAGTTGCTTGGTGATTGCTACAGTATTACTATACTGTTAGTTGTTGATGATTGTTGATTACTGAGAGGCTTGATGATTGATGCAGTATTTCTATACTGCTAACTGTTGATGATTGATATCATGCTTGATGATTATTTGATTGTCAATAATTATTATGCTGTTGTTGTGATGTCTGTTTGCTTCTTAATCAGTGATTGATTGAGTCCGTATCAGTAATGATACACCGATGATTGTAGTTGCATGTTGCTTCAGTGTTTCTATACTGATGATGATATCGATGTTTTAACATCTTTATGCTGATTATGCATATGATGCTATAGCATTAGTTGTTGATGAGTTTTTAGCACTAACAAGCTAATGAAAATTGTTAATGTTATCAATATCCTTACATAGATATTGCAAATAATGAAGATAAAGACGATGTCTCAGTATTCTCATATTGATCTAATATCTAGTGCTCATAATGATGATACAAACAGACGATGATTCAGTATTCACATACTGATGTTTCAAGAAGAAGATCCAGAAGTTGATTCAAATAGAAGATAATCAAAAGTGTATGAAAGACAAAGACTACAAGAAGAAGATCCAGAAGATGGTTAAGTAGAAGACAAATAGAAGATGTTTGAGAATGTGTGAAAGACGAAGACTACAAGAAGAAGATCCAGAAGATGGTTAAGTAGAAGAAAAATAGAAGATGTTCAAGAATGTGCGAAAGACGAAGACTACAAGAAGAAGATCCAGAAGATGGTTAAGAAGACAAATAGAAGATGTTCGAGAATGCACGAAAGATGAAGACTACTCAATGAAGATTACAGAAGATGTTCCAGCTGAGATCGATGATGAAGATGTTAGACAATGTTCCAAAACTTCCTATGACATATAGAGTCTCACTAGACAGTTGTACAGTTGTAATAGCAGATGTTGAATACCTTCCTAGTTAAGAGGGAGTGTTAATTTATTGTAACTTCGGAAGATATTCCAAGTAGTATTGTATTCCTCCTTCGGGAGATGAGATTGGTCTTGTCAGTATCATTAAAAGAAGCCATGTAAATCTTCGAATGTAAGTCGAGTCATTAGTACCCAAGTGTCAATATAATAAATGCTATTTGTAATTTCCAATTGGACAAGTCGGCCCTAACAGCTAGTGAAGTCGGCCCCACCAAGTTAGAAGTTAAGTCAACAGAAGAATATAAATAGGGAGGCGCTCCCTTTCATTTAGACACACTCACTCAAGTTGGTTTTAGCAAGAGAGAGAAGTAGTAGCGCACAAAGAAGAAGGAAGCAATAGTTGTCTGTATTTCACACTGTACTGGTTGAGTTCAATATTGAGGAAGTTATGCGGGGTTTTCTCCCTTGTGGTTTCCCTGAGGAAAATCTCTGTGTTATCGTGTTCTTGTGTTTCTTTGCATATTGTTCTTTCAGTGATCTTCTAGTGGCTAATTGTTTTAAGATAACATCTAAGCAATTTAAAGAATTTCAACATACTCAAGACACTCCTAGGGTTTGACAATGTATAAAAGAGGAGGGATAATGAGTGAATAAGACTAGATTTATTGAATTAGAGTGGTATGGAGATTAGGGCCAAGTTGGGGAGGCTTAGTAAAGATGGGAAATAACCCAACTTGGATGAGATTGTACCACAAATGAGTTAAGGAAATAGATATAGGGAGATCTAGCCAAATAAAATGAAACCCTAAAGAGACCCACCTAGGGTTTTTGCATAAGTGGACAAAGTGGACCCAAAAGAGGAGATCAGGGCATAAGATGACTAGATCGGGGTGCTTGAAGATTGGATCTATGATTCAGAGGCGGGTTCAAGCATACCCATCTGATAGATATGAAGAAAAGGCCACCCACCCAAGAGAGGCGCCCCCACCTAGAGTGACTAGTGCTAGATCCCAGGGAAAATGGAGTTTGATTTTGATGAAACTTGAGATCTAGGGTTTATTCATTAATCTCCAAGTGGGTTTTGATGGTCGTCATAAAAAACTTGCCGCATCTATCAAATCTACAAAACTAGGGTTTTAGAAAAAGAGGTTTGGTTGTGACAATCATATCAAATCCCGCAAAAATAAAATATATGCAGACGTACTTGGAAATACTTGCTACTAACCTTGTATGACGGTGATCTTGCTTTTTCGATCAATTACGAGTGTTTTCTATGCCTCTCCAAGTGAAATCGCTACCTCCTCTTCAGATGCCAAGCGCTCCCTCCTCCTGCAAAAGAGATCTGCTATGAGAATCGATTTACTGAAGAATGGATGAAATGACGAAAAAAGATGAATCAAAGAACATCAAGATGGCCGTAAGACACAATAAAGGTACTCCCTGAACCAATGGCGATTTGAGAAGACGATATGGAGCTCGGTCACAATAGCGCCCCTATCCAAACACTTCCTTCACCAGATGGATGGCAACCTGCAACAATATTAGAGATGCATAGATCCGCAAGAATGCTAGAGAGAACAAGACTTTCCAATCTCCATACAAGACATTCGACAAAGCTTCCAAGAATTTTTGCAATATATTTTTATTAATCCAAGAGTTTGAGAGCCAAAAGTCCCTTTACAAATGAGAGAGCATCTCAATATTTAGATCTCTCAAGTACATAATACCTAGATCCAAAAAGATCAAGGGTCAAGATCATAAGATAAAATCATCCTAATCTACAACTAAGATTAGTCGGATACATCTCACATGGATCAACTCAAAAATATAAGGGGGCGCATCACTAGAAATGCTCGATGAGGGGTGCACCACATAAAAGATGACTAATGACCACAAGGTAGCACACGGTGGGGCTAGGAGGTTACGTTATCCTTCACTAGCATGGCCCCATGGCACAATAACATTGTACGGTGGCAAATAATATAAAAGAGTGATAAAAATCACTAGGGGATCTCCCTCAATATATCCTCAAAATGCATAAACCGAGGACATGTGGACCCCGACTGAAGTGGAGCTGATGCTGAATGATGAAGATGACCCAAATACTCTGCTTCAGACCAATTTCATGCCAATCCTTTGCCGCAATTACCCAAATCGATTTCCTCATTAACCATTTTTAATTATTAAAATGCTGCCTTGGGAACATAAAACAACAAATATCTCACAAGGGACCAAAAACTAACATGAAAAGATTGCACAGATGGATCTGGGACCCTTGTAGTATGGTACAAACAACTGGTTGCACTCCAAGAATCCTTACCGCGCCCTAAGAGAACTTAATTTTTTCTTCACTGTGCTTTATTTCCATTTTTCCCAGGAAAATCTGCTGCAAAAAAGCCCAGAGACCCATATCTGTCATGTGCCTTCCTGAAACTGAAAACCAATTGCACCAATGGACTCAAAAAGTCCAAATCCATTAGGAATGAGTACTCATACTCCATAAGTCCATCACAAAAGTACATCAGAGGCCTCATCCATGTCAGAACAATAAAAATAATAAAGCCTGTAAATGCTGATAATCATAGGAATAACACAAGCCATCATAATATATCACCATCTGAAGCATGAATATGTATAATGAACACATGTAGACCATAAATAATCATCAACCATAAATGTCGGTCTATAACTCATCCTAGATCCTGCTCATGGCCTGGCCAACACTGAGTTGACCAAGTCAAAACTGATCAAATGATGACCCAAGTGCTAAACTCTTGTTGTCTGTTGAATGCACACCATCAGCAGAAATCTTTTGGACTGTTGTTTCCCTAAGTGGGAAAGGTGTGGCCTTGGGGGCAAGCAAAGAGCCAGGTGCTGTCACCCGATCCCAGCTCCTCCGTTTAGGCTAACTCCTAACGAAGCCAAGGGGGGTGGTCCCTATTAGAAGAAAATCTATGGTGTTTAGTCTATGAAAGAAAAGACTAAAACTAGGAGTTAATATGAAATGGATGAAATTAAAGATTACCAATTACTGCAAACAAGATTTAACCTTAGCAACACTTTTACTCAAATTAGATACACAATATTCAATGACACATTGCGTGATTCACTTATGCAAAAAGAACAGAATAGACTAGTGCCAAAATGAAAAGAGTGCTTGCAAATGTGGGTTGCTAGTGTAGTCTCAGTGAAAGTATTGCAGTGTCTCGGTTGGTAAATTTTAGATTATTAAATGAATAATTAAGGGCATGGGTTAATTGTGGATTTGGCCCAACAAGTCAAATCCCTTCGAACTGAGTGCTAAAGCGGTAATACCAAGTGTCCAACGGGGCGAGGATGAATCTGCTTGGAGTAACTCCCTGACTTTGTAGTGCTTACCCTTTGCAACCTCCTGAGTTCTCAAGAAAATGACTTGTGTGGATTCCCTATTAAATCTAGTAGCTCGTATCCCTTTCTAATACAACCAACTGATCAGACAAGTTGCAGCGGTGTAGAGCATATGGGGAAGGAGTCTTGGTTTATTTTATTAGAGACGTAACAATGAGTTGTTTAGATGATGACCGAAGAGCCTCTTTCACCTTTCGGGTACTCGGGAAAGCAACGGTCGGATTGATTAAATAAACAAATAAATCGGAAAAGATAAAACTAACAGTAAACTCTCCGACAGAGAGCACTCTTGATCCACCTTTCGGTGAGATTCAAGAGATTTTGGATTCCTTTTATTACTTAACAAAATGATACACAAAACTAATCTAAAAAATTAAACCTCTCCGATAGTGAGTGCTCTTGATTCACTTTTCAGTGAGATTCAAGAGGCTTTGGTTCTTTTTACTTTTTGCAGTTTATATAAAGCAAAGAATGTGAAAGTAAAACTAAACTAAACAAAGTTTTCTTTTCTTTTTATGAAAACAAAAATAAACTAAACTACTCTAAACAATTATTATGCATGCAAAACTAAAGTAGAAAAAGGAAAGGAAAAGAGGCGATACAGGCTTCTCCCAACTGGGGGAAGGGGGGTGTGGGGGCCTTTGTCCCACTTGCTTTTTATTAAACTTTTTACAATGCTTTGAAATAAAAAGTGCCCTTTGAGCCTTGAAAAATAGGGTCAAAAAATGCCCTAAAGTGTCGGGATAGCAAGGGAATGAAAAAGGGGGAAGGCAAAATCGAATATGGACGCTCCGGGTGGTTTGAAACTCAAAATTTCGGCAGCATATCCTTCTCTTTTTTTGTATACCTGCTAAAAACCAGCAAGCTTTCAATACCAAATCAGTGGGTTAGATACAAAAATAAAGTTATAATCTACACCTTCAACACTTGGAAAAGATTTTGCAAAATTTTACCTCAAAATGCTAAAGCAAATGGAAACTAGATCTAAGCCTTTAGATGTAAAATTCCAGCCCTTTCTTAGATCTTTAATGAAGCTAGTAAAATGAAAAATGATAAATCTTAATGATCAACTTTTAACTTGCAAACAAAAACAAAAAAAAATTTAAAAGAAAAGAGATTTAGGTTGAGTGTTTTTGTCCTCTTCTCGTTGAAAAGGAAGAGGAAAAGCTCAAGCTTCAAGCTTTGAACAAGGTTGAGGAGGAGGGTGCCTGCATGGTAAACAAGTTAGATCCAAAGTGAAGCGATGAAGAAGACCAGATGCAACCGAGCTCCAATCTTACTCCATCGTCGGTGATCTGCAAAGCTACACAAGAAACCTTCATGCAAAGATCAGATCTAGTATGGAAATCACATAAAACCAAAAGCATACAAATATTACCGACTACAAAGTATAACTTTCGAATCTTAAATGATTACACATAAATAACCAAATTGAGATTCAAGTGCCTATTCTATGGATTGGAATACAAATTTCTAAGCTAGATATTCAAAATTGCATGGGCCACAAACATAACTAAATAGATATCGCCTCGGTTAAAAACCAACATTCACCATGAAAGAGTATTACATCAGCAGATTTGTCCTCCAAAGACTCAACTTTATTCCATCAAAAGATAAACAATTACAACTCATATGACCAGAGGTCCCTTGCTTTTGTAGAATAAGGAAGAAGGCCTCGTATTTATACAAAAACCAAGCTCCAGGGGGGATTTATGAACTAAGGATCAAGCCGGAGTTAAGTGAGCTTGAACTGAGTTTGAACTGAGTTGAACCGGAGCTGAACTAAAAAGAAACTGCCAACACACCAATCAATCACCCCAAAATCCACCCACCAAGATATATCGGCTTCCTTCAGGCATGCGTGAGCTTCAAGGTAGGTGAGGAGGTGGGTGAGGTCACCACAATCCTCATGCGATTGTACGGCTCCTCTAATATGGTTGACGTCACCATAATTCCAAATCGCTAGCTCTTAAACTTTAATCGCATGGTTTCAAAATTATACACGGGGTCCATCGTAATTACCTTTGATGTCACCCTCTCCTCACCATAATTTGCATGCATTGGATACACCATGGTCTAACCTTATAACGTTTGAGTGACGTGTACTTAAGGGGTCCACACCTTAGTGTTAGCTCATCCATGCTCATGCTTTTAACATTAGCGTGAGTTCTTCATGGTGACGTCACCCACCACACTTGAAATACATCGTAGCCTTTACCATCAAATAAATTATTTGTATTGGAAATATATTCCATGGTTTAAAATAATATTTTTGAGTGTGGATGGGTCTCCCAATCCCACTCATCACCACCTCTCAAGCTTTCCTCCCGTCACCCTCTTCATGAAGTAATTCAAATTTCAACTTTAAACCAAAGTTTTATGTGCCATCTTACTTGAAGAGGGTCGTAACTCAATGGGAGACCCATGCCAAGTCATCCCACCGTTAAAAAATTAATTTTGACTTTGAATTTGACTTTTTAATTATTTGGACTTTAGTGCATCTTGTCCAAATTTAGCATTTAAATGCTACTCTGATGCTCTGTTAGCCAAATGATGTCTTTCGAGATGCTTCAGCTGGACAAAACATAGTGAAAGTGGCCCCTGGGGTAAAGATGCTGCTCCGGGCTTGAAAATGAGCCCAACCACGCCAAAAACGGACTCTGGATCATTCTTTTTTTACATTTTGAAATTTTCCATTAAAAAATGGCTTTAAAAACGGAAAAAATTCTTTTTCTCGGAATCCAACGAAACTCTAGGGGGACCTAGTACATGTTCATACGACTCAATCAAAATGCCTAACATGTTGAAAAACACTGACACAAAGGCTCTAACAACCTCCTAAGGCCGAAACACCAAGACAACTACCCCAGCTTTGGAGGTGTAAGTGAAAAACTCAGAAATTATTAGTTGCTTGTTCAACAACCAATAATAACCAAGGGAAAAAACACTCTGGGCTAGTCGGCTTGATGCTTAAGTCCGGGAAGCTGAGCCTTTTACAAAAAATTAAATGCTAGGACATTTTCTACAATTTCCCCAAGGGTGTATGAACATGTGCTACAAAAAATTTCGAACAGACTCCCTGAAAAAGGCTGGTAGACTTCTAAACTTTGATTATGAACAAGTGAACTTGTTCAATACTCTGGTGGCTCACCGAAAATCCGCTAAGTGTAAAATTAGTGGATAACAACTCTGATACTGCAAAGTACAAGTGGACATGCATGCTCAGTTATCTATGTTAGCAGTGACACTTCTAGTATGACTAGATTTAGTTGGCAAGTATAAGTGCAATAAATATAATAATAATCCAAATTGAAATGATCAGTTGCTTCAAAACAAGAACCTCCAGTGTATACTCATTTATAGATTTAGCCCTTTTGCTAGTCAAGGGTGAAGGGATCATAAACAACAGGTAAGGCCAAGGGATGACTTGATGACTCAACACTGTAAGCACCTAGGCTGAAGAACAAGGGGATCCAGATTCCACACAACACATAGGTTGGACTAGGTGAACAATAGGGCATGGCAGTGTCTCACAAATGGGTGGAATGATGAGAAAGCTCCACTAGACTCTAGACAAGCAACCTTTTTAATACTTTATTTGCTCAACATTTATTTCACTAGTTGACCTCTAAAGGCAGGTGCCCTGGTAAGCCTTCTGGGCTTCCAGATAATGACAAAGACATGACCTTCTTGGGCCAGTCTCTCCTTGCTTCCCTGTGGAGGCAGATGATCCGAACATTGTACAAAGAATGAGTGCTCATCCTATAGCCATTAAATTTATTTATCATTAATAACTTGCCAGCCTCCAAGAGCAGGTGGCCTGGAAAGCCTTCTGGGCTTTCAGAAAATGACTAAGGCTCAGCCTTCTTGGGCTTGCATCCCTGATAGCCTGTGGGGATACATGAGCCTTACACCATACAATGGATGAGTGCTCATCTCTTGGCCACTGACTAGTTTTATTTTATTTCCAGTAGTGTCCCAAAACACTGTTGTTTTGCTGGTAGGGCATCCATTTAGAATAACTTTAAGCTCCGATGCCTTAGTGTCTAAAGACACTTTCTTTAGTAAGACTACTTGTGTTCAAGACCTAGAGGTAGAGATTCCTTGTGACAATAATCACACAAACCAACCCCGAGACACAATTTATACATGGAGATCTATTCCAACATAGAGGTGAAGGTGGGGGAAATCCCAGGTGTCACTAGTCAAGTTACAAATCCAGGATAGTTAGTGAAAATGGGAAGGAAACGAATGGACGAAGGTAGTGGAAATGATGCCAAGACTAGCAAGCTGTGTCCCTGAAGGGAAAAGAGTGAATCTATACTGGGAGTAGGGCAAGGCCAACGAGTATACAAAAGAACTTCCCGGTCAAAACCACTAGATCATTTATACTTTAGATTCCAAGTAAACAAGATAAAATATTGCCAACATATAATCCATATCAACTGAGTCTCACTACTAAAATAGGTAACAGAGCACTGGATCTGAAAACAATCTGAAAATCACTGGTAAAGCTGCCACTGCTACACATCATAGGCACTACAACAATCTCTGCTTTGGGTCATAAGAAAAAAAATGGCTAACTCAGTCATCAAATCTGGGGTCATGAGGCTCAGTTATGGCAAAGAACTGGTCAAACTGGATACTCTGGATCTGCTGAAAGTGGGAGATCATCAACTACTGGCTCATCATCTGCTAATCTCATAGTAAAAGACTGGCTCACAGAACTGCTCAGTAATGCTCAGAAACAAAAGTAGCCCAGCTAGTATATATGTGACAACAGTAACCTTCTCCAATTTTAATGGAAAAGAATGTGGGACAACCTTCCATGGTTGGCTTAAATCAGTAGATCTCCATTTTCAATCATAGTCATGATATAGATGACAAGTACCTATAGTTTTCTTACACCTAAAGGGACCAGCAAATGACTGATAGAACATCAATGAATCAATAAAACCCCTCAAAATTTGGGTTGAATTAAAAACAACTATGCTAGAAAGATTTCACCTCAAAATGATAAACTTAAACCTTTCGCTGATGTAAAGATGCCAAATAAAGCATGGTGTTAAAGAATATAACAAGAGAATAGAAAGATTGGTTGTGAAAATTACAAATGTGCTGACAAAGTAACAAATACTCTAATTCAGAGATAGATTATATTGGAGCTAGGAGGTTCACTAATAGCTGTGGAGGGAACTATGTAAAAAGATATTAACCTTGCACTCAAAATAGAAGGATCAAAGGAATCAAACCCTTGACCATGCAATAAAGACGACTCTATTAAGAATACCAAATCAAATCTAACCTTCAGAAAGCACATTCTTTTCCAAAGGAGTATTTTTAGAAGAATTCTAAAAACAAGAATTCAAGAAGCAGTGACTCAAAAGCTAGAAGAAAGAAGATAAGAACAACGAAAAGCTAGCTAATGCCCAACAATCTTGCAGAATAATATTGCCTCATTCGGGACAATGAATCTCCGAAAGTAGAGAGATGTTATGTCTCCAAATAGAACCTTTGTAAGGACAGAGTTAGCAATGTTTCAGTGAAGGATATCTTGTTAGAGTCATACTCTAAGAGACAGGAGCTTCAGCTCTCTCTCTACTGTAATATTTTTAGTATGTTATTCATTCGTTGTGTATTTTATATAGATAAAATATTTTGTACAATACAATAATTATTCTCTACTATTAGAAAGAAATTGTTTATAGAAACGTGTTATTATGATCTGTAGTTTTGGCCTTAGAATTGGTGATCTTAATCTATACTAGCTCCACCTTAATAATAATGATTTATTATTGACTAGGGTGAGCTAACCACAACAACCCACAGTCAGACTAGTGGGCACAGACTATTCAAATTTTGTCCACATGAAGAATGACATTGAACATCCACTGTTGTTGACCATGCTAGTTTCTACCATATTCATTTGTTTGCCGATGGCCATATTCTATCCTCTCACTTGAGATATCCTGTACATTGGATGATTTGCCAATTTTGTTGTAAAGCCTGAGTATGTTGCATTGCATGCTAACTCCTCTTTTTCTTATCCACATGTAAAGTTTTGCTGCAAGATGTTGGGAGACTAGTCTGTAACATACCTTGAAATATCACAGAGCTGTAGCATTGAATTATTTTGGTCATATGGTACTATAATCCTTCAGGTTTGTTTCCAAACATAAATTATTCCCATCTCCAAGAGATTGGATATAATTAGTTTTAAAGCAGGGATACCTATGCTTTCAGCAAATCATTTCAGTAGGTGCTTTTTTCTTATATCTCAAATATGGGGTGTTCATTGAACATTCTGATCATGTTGTGAGCTTTGCATATTACATAGGCATACATCTTTCTATTTTAAGGCATTTTGAACCCTGCCCGCATGCTATGTGTGAGGTTTGTAAACTTCTGACATTGATAAATAATACACAATCTGAGTATTGCTATGGATACATATTTTACTCTCTACCATTTTAGTATGCTCTACTAAAGTTATTTTGTGATGAAAACTAGTATATGGTTTAAGGATAGTTGCTTTAATTTAGGATTACAAGGACGTGAACTTAAAAGAGATTGATGTACTTAGGAAGTAGAAACTACGAGCTATGGGACAGGCTATATCTAATAAAAGGCTTGTTTAATGGTACTGTATTTATCTGTCTCAAGTACATGGTATGAAATCAGTGGATTCACATAGACTGCTCTAATATGAATTTATGATATTTCCCTGCTCAACCATTATTTATTTATTAATGATACCATCTTTCCAATCTGCTCCTTTTACTAAAAGAAATGATCAGTGCTAGAGTGTGTATGAATGATACATGATATTATCATGCTTGATCAACCAAGCTTTCTAGTTGTCAGTGATGAACTCACCTGTTTATACAAAGCTTTTTTTTTCCTGTTAAAATGAGGAATGTACATTGAGAATACTTGAAGTTCTACCATATTCTTTAGTCTTTTTCCTGGAACACTTTCCTCATCTGGTATTTTATTACTTCTTCAGGATTTCACAGGCGTCACTGATGTAGGGGGTGGCTACTCTGCCTGGGTTAAGAGTGGACTTCCTGTAAAAACACAATCTGTAATATATACTATTGGCTTTGTTTGTTGTTGTCTTCTTTTCAGATTTAATGTAAATACCCAATGCTAAATAGTTTACAAAACTTTCTCTTTGCAGCTCTCCAGATTTGAAGTAGGTACTTCAGATCGTAAATGAATGTTGAGGTGGCCAATTCTCATGCAAGAACAGGGAGAGGGATTGGGAGGAATCAAGCTGATTATATCATTTTTATCTTCATGTAGGATCATATAATTTTCTTATTATTAAAGATAAGGCCTTTTTGGCTGTCTAGGGATTCACACAAGAAGTTCCCTATGAACCGCATCTTAAGATCAATCATATCTCTATATTAGATAATTCATTTGTCTTGCAGTACAAACCACTGTTTTGAAATTGGAAGTTACAAAGTATTCCCAAGCGGTCAATTATATGAAACGCTCAATTATTTTAATGTAAGATAACAGTAACACCTATTTAAATTTAATTTAATAATTGTTGTTTATTTTATCATGGTAGTTGACAAATAGAGATGACAGTCAAAGTCCTGTTCAGAAAGTAATTTTTATAGGATAACTTCAGTTGATTAGTAATTACTGTAAGGTTTAAGACTTTCTCTTATTGTTCCTGATTGAGTTAGGAAGCAGGGAATTTTTTATTACAACAAAAATCCTAGCCCTCTCTTGTGGCAACCATTTTTTTTTCTTCCAAAGCAGGCTAAAATCTGCTGATAGTATCAAGGGAGAATGTAAGGAATACAAATAAAAAGTAATATCAATAATAATCATAATACTAATAAATAATATGAAATTAATCCAAAAGAAAATTAAAATTAATCGGAAGATGGTCAACAACGTCATATTACATGCTGATTTAAACCGTTATAGAGATGAAGTCAACAACGTAAGACATCGTCTTGGTAATGTTGAAAGAGGATAAAAAGAATTGGCAGATGGACAAAAAGACCTATGCGACAAAATTGATAGATAAATCGAGAACATGTATAAATTATTCTCAGATAGAGTTAATAAGGTAGTATATATGCAAGTTAGTGCGAGTTTCCCTCTCATATACAATCCTTGAGTTGGCAGAGTCGAGTCTTTCTTTTCCCCTCTCACACACAACCTAGTGGCGGAAAAAACTTGACCAGTGCGTAATAAGGGTACTCCATTGGTAGACATCCCCCAATTTATGTCAGCTTCCCACTCAGTTAACAGTTACTGTACCAGGCTGTAATCAACAAACCATAAGCAATTATATGTATGTATGTGATAAATAATCATAGCAGAAGTAAATTTTAGAGTAACATTGGTTCAATTCTTGAAAAGCTTTAGAAGGATGCAAGCGAGAGTGAGTAGTGTGAATAGGGTTTCTCATGGTGTGTTAGAAGTGGAGCTTCCATGGTGTCTAAATATGGGGGAGGAATCCCCTTTCCCAGCCTTCGTACAAGGAGGCAGTTATGGTTCGAGTGCCAATTCCTTGGTTGTGGCAGTAAAACAAGTATTGAAGCAAAGGAAAAAATCAAAATCCAAAGGGTTTGTAGAACGTAAAAAAATTTAAAGATTGGAAATTACCTCTTTGTGAGGAGGAAATTTTCAATGTATGAAATAATATGCAATAATTTCTTTTCGTGGGGGGTTGGTGGCCATGCAAACAAACGCTTCAATGGTGGATCTTGACTAAATGACAAGTAAAAGGAAATATAAATCTCAAGCTATGCACAAAATTTGTTGCATAGAGAAGCAACAAAAATAATATTTGAAGGAGGTCCATACTTAATTAGCTCTTGACGTCTTCACATGCATTAATGGCTTGAGAGATTTGTTGGAATTATCTTATAGGGGGGTGGGGAGGAGGGGTGAGTTGAATCAGCACAAATATCAAATTATTTCACATTTAAACAATTTTTACCAATCAAACTTTTTAGTAGAAAGAAGCACAATTGCCCACAAAGACTAGAGAATAATTATATGTATATATATAGATAAAATGAATTATTACATCAGAGGGAGATTGCAATCTCCAAACATGAGCACCAACTCATTTCAGGCATCCGCTTGATTCACAAGTAACAATCTGTTGTTTAAAGACACCAGTCTGCAACAACTTAGATTTGCACGAGCATCAACTCACTAACTTCAGGCATCGACCTGAACAGATTTCTGTTTGACTACGCAAACTGTGACTTGTAGCAACCAGACAACAACCTATGGATAACTGCCACCTTTAATTGTTTCTTCAACTTTGACTGAATGGAAATATCCACTCCTAAATTATATTTACCATCTCCAACTCGAAGGAGGCTCTAAGCCCCTAATTATATTTACCTGCTTCAACTAAAAGGAGGCTCCAACGCCCTATTTATATTTTCCATCTCCGATTAGAAGGAGGCTTTAACCCCCTAATTATATTTACCAGCTCCGACTTGAAGGAGGCTCCAACCCCTTGAATTTGTTTTACCGGCTACGACTAGTGTAAATTTCCTTAAACTCGAACTTAAGCTACACAATATATTTTATTTTTTACTAATAACCACACGAGTTTCTTTACTAGTAATGTAGTGAAAATAAACAATGTGAAACATATAACAATAATCACATCAATATAGACATGGTATTTTTGGGTATGGAAGTCCTCGGATAAAACCCAAGATGGGAAAACCGGTGCAACAGCCAGATAATAAATTTTATTATGAAGATATGAAACAATTACAATCCAATAGATGAATTCACCCAACTTGAAAAAATAGAACCTCTGTGAATCACTGAGAAAACCCAACAATCAGTATAGCCTCCCTGTGCAACTATATGGTCTCCTGCGTCAGCTGTACGACCCTCTGCATTGGCAATAAGGATGTGTACAGTCCAACGTCAGTTGTACTAAATCTGTATGACTGATGTACGACCTCCTTGATGTGTACAACCTCTCTTTCTCGGTGATCTCGTACGGCTCTGTGCTCTGCTTGATCAGTTGGTGAATCCTCTGGGTGAGTGCTCCTTTGTCTTTTTTGCAAACTTCTTCCTCCAAGTTCCTTGTCTGTGTGTGTGTGTGTGTCCTCTCCAAATATAAGCACAAATATCAAATTAATTCACAATTAAACAATTTTTACCAATGAAACTTTTCTGCAGAAAGAAGCACAATTGCGCACAAAGACTGGAGAATAATTATATGTATATCTATAGATAAAATAAATTATTACATCAGAGAGAGAATGCAATCTGCAAACATGAGCACCAACTCATTTTAGGAATCCACCTGATTCACAAGTAATAATCTGTTGGTTACAGGAACCGACCTGCAACAACTTCGATTTGCGCGAGCATAAACTCACTAACTTCAGGCATTGACCTGAATAGATTTATGTTTGATTGCGCAAACTGTGACTCGTTGCAATAAGACACCAACCTGTGGATAACTGCAACCTTCAATTGTTTCTTCACCTCCAGCTAAATGGAAACATCCACTCCCAAATTATATTTACCATCTCCAACTGGAAGGAGGCTCCAACCCCCTAATTATATTTACCTGCTCCATCTGGAAGTACCTGCTCCAACTGGAAGGAGGCTCCAACCCCCTGATTATATTTACCTGCTCCAACTAGAAGGAGTCTCCAACCCCATAATTATATTTACCAGCTCTGACTTGGAGGAGGATCCAACCACTTGAATTTGTTTTACCAGCTATGACTAGTGCAAATTTCCTTAAAACTCAAACTTAAGTTACACAATATATTTTATTTTTTAGTAATAAACCCACACAAGTTTTTTTACTAGTAATGCAACGAAAATAAATACTGAGAAACATATAACAATAATCACATCAATACAGACACAGTATTTTTGGGTATAGACACCCTCGGATAAAACCCAAGATGGGAAAACCGGTGCAACAGTCAGATGAGAAATTTTATTACAAACATATGGAACAATTACAATCCAGCAGATGAATTCACCCAAACTGAAAAAATATAACCTCTGCAAATCATTGAGAAAACCCAACAATCAGTACAACCCCCCTGTGCAGCTGTACAGTCTCCTGCATTAGCTGTACAACCCTCTGTGTCGGCAATACAGATCCATACGGTCTAACGTCAGTTATACGAAATCTGTATGGTTGATGTACGACCTCCTTGATGTGTACAACCTCTCTTTCTCAGTGATCTCGTATGGCTTTGTGCTCTGCCCGATCAATTGGTGAATCCTCTGGGTGAGTGCTCCTTTGTCTTTTCTGCAAACTTCTTCCTCCAAATTGCCTGTTTGTGTGTCTTCTCCACCAAATCTTCTTTTAACTCAATGGCCAAGCGAAAAACCCTAACCCTCACTATGGATCAATGGATGAGATCCTTCGATGAGATCAATGGCCAAGATTAGATTAGATATCACTTAAATGATTTCACTTTTCACTCTACAAAAAGTGACTCCGGTAAGTCAATTAATAATTAGATCACTTAATGTACTTTCCTAAGTCTAAACTTAGGAAAATCACATTAATACATTTGACTTCTTGCTTTATGTCATTTAGCATGCAAGGACACATGCAATGATAGAAGACCTTCCTTATTGCCACTTTTTAACACTCTGTCTCAACGAGGAAGGCATTCGGTAGCAACCCCAACTTATCTCTGAACTTCACAAAACTGTGTCTGCAAGATGCCTTAGTGAAAATGTCTGCCACTTGCTCATTTGTTTGAATGTATTCCAATCGAATGGTTCCTTTCTGTACACAGTCTCTCAGGAAGTGATACCGGATATCAATGTGTTTGCTTCGGTCATGGAACACTGGATTTTTAGATAGCATGATACCACTCTGATTGTCACAGTGAACCACTATAGCCTCTATCTCACACTCGAATAATCTTGAAAGCAACTTCCTCAACCACATTCCCTCACAAGTAGCCAAACTAGTTACCATGTACTTGGCCTCTGCCAAGCTCAATGCAAATGACTTCTGCTTCCTGTTGAACCAAGAGACAACCCTTGACCCAATGCTGAAGCAACAACCTAAAGTGCTCTTTCGGTCTTCTACACATCTTGCCTAGTCAACATCTGTGAAGCTTGCTCACTGTACACTCCCATTGTGCTCATAAACCAACCCATACTCCACTATACCTCTGATGTAGCGAAGCACGTGCTTTGTGTTATCCACTAAGTTGCACATAGGGGATTTTTCAACTAAGACACCAAGGATCGAAACAAATCATTGTTCTTACTTAGTGCTCAAGAAGTTCTGTGGTTTCATCAGGGCCAGTTGTGGTCCGTTGTTTCACATGTTCACACCCCCTAAGGGGAATTGTAATAAATGACATAACATGATGGTTTCTTTTTGTAAAATGCTTGGCCTCCTTAGGACTTTGTCATCAAGGTCATTATCTTTGAGTTTTTTTTTCCTTGTCGATTATGTGACGCTTTTTTAAGCAACATATAATTTTCGGGTTTTTCACTCAAAATCCTCCAAAGCTGAGATGGTTAAATTGGTGATTCTGTCTTAAAAGGTTATTAAAGCCTATGGTCTATGTATTATACCATGCTAGTGATAGTCCTAAAGTTTCGTATACACGTGCTAAGTATTTCATAGGATTTTTTTTATTTTTTAGACTTTTAATAAAATCATCGATATGGTGTATTTTAGTTGTAAAAGTTTAAAATGTCATAAAATTGGGCCTAGGGGGCCAATTTGGTCATGGGGATGCTCATTTTTGGACCGAGAGCTCCACTTAACCCTAAAACCCACTCTTGAGAATCAAATTAGTAATTTTCAATTATTAATTTTGATTTTATCTCCAAAATGACTCTGAGGGTCAAATAATTGGGAAAATTGGAGAAAATCCAATTCCTAAATAAAAAGCAACTTGTTTGGGACTTGTCTTTGAGGTGTCAAAGTTGTTGAATATCTTGTCTGGGACATTTATGAGCATAGAGAAGCATCTTCAATCATCAAAGGAGGGGCTCCAACTCACTTCCACAAAAGGGGGGCAAATTCTCTCATGGAGGGTGGTTTTGCTACTTGGATGAAGTGGTTAGAGGTGGTAAGTGCTTCCCAAAATAATTAAAATATTAAATAATGCTTAAGGTCATTAAGTGATAAAACAAAATTAAATTGTTAATCCAAGTCAAGAAAAGTTGGCCAACTTATCCTCCAACGTTGACAACCTTTAACCCTTGCTTAGGTTGGCCCCTTTTAAGAGTATAGGTTTAAAAATAAAGTTTACAATTAATAAACTCTTACTTCCTCCAACGTTGACCTTCCTTTGGAACCTACTACCACTTCCTTGAAATATTTAAAGAAATCAATTAATCAATTTAATAAAGTTTTCATTAGCCCTAAAGTCAGCCTCTTTAAGTGCTGAACATTAAAACAAAATTTAGAAGATTAAAATACTTGAACTTCCTTTGAAGTCGACCCTAAAACTCTCTCTTTGAACGCCTAGTTTTGGAGTATTAATACACAAAAGAATGTCGTAATTCATTCATCAATCAAGGCACTAGCATACAGTGGATTGAGGCATCATCCAATTTTTCAACAATGATAATCTTTTCGGGGTTAAAACAGTCTAAGGTTAAACAGTCTGATTTGTACCTTCTTAGGGTATTCAATGTTGCTTGTTGCTTGCATGAACCAAGTTTTTCACAGTCTAAGTGTTAGGTATATGTAACCTTCTCAACATACACAAACATACTCGATCTTCCACAGAGATGGTTTTTTGTTTGAAGTTTTTACCAGCATAAGGATGAACAGTCTGAATTTCTCTCTTTTGGTACAACTGCTTGGTGCTGGTTTTTCTCCTTTTTACAGTCCGAATCCTGGTGTAGTTCAAGTTGCTTGACAATCCAAGTCTTGCTTGAGGTCTACTACAAGATGACATGCATTGATCAAGTCCGTGGTTAAGGTCATCATCCACAGTCCTGAATACAAGCACTGGTTAAGGTCATCTCCAAGGTTGAGGTTTCAAGTCTGAGATTATTGCTACTAGATATGAGCCTTCTATAGTCCGAGTTATGGTGCTTAAACAGTAAGCCTGCTACAGTGATATCTTTACAGTCTGTGTGTATGGTCATTTTTGAAGTCTTCTACAATATGCACAGTCCAAGTCTTGACAAGGTATGTATGTACAATGACGTGCTTATATGAATAGACAAGTGTATGTACAGTGATGTGTGAACAGAGGTATGTATAGTAAGGTAAACAGTGATGTACAGTGAAGTGAATGTGATTTACAGTCTATAGAGTGTGATTTACATTTTATGGTGCACATATGAGCCATACTATGATGATGTACACTTGATGTTTATGATGCTTACACTATGCATGCATGCTACATGATATACTATATGATGTTGCTACACTACTATACTTGATGTACACACTATGTTGATGATGCATGTTATGATATGATCATGCATTTCTATGCACTATGATGTACATTTGGTTATGACGATGATGATGATGCATACCCTATGATGACGATGCTACTTGATGATATACTATGAAGATACATGTCTTATGTTCAATAAAAGCATACCAGAATTACTTGACGAGCGATTGTGTATGACGTGGTGTACAATGATGTACATGAACAATGTGTGGAAGTGAAATGACATATTAGTATACAGTGATGACTTGGCAGTGATTAGAGAGCAGAGATTATCAACAACAGGTTCAGTATTTGGTTTTGACAGGTCCATAGGTTCACTCATCTTTTTCTTCAGGGTGGTAGGGTGGTGCTAGGGCTCACAATCTTGTGAGTTAAGCTGTTGTAGTAGCTTGCTAGTTGTAGCTGATGAAGCCTAAGGGGTTGTAGCTGGTAACGTTGTATTAAATTTGTTTACCCTAGTTGTTGTTGGGTCAACTTTATTTTTAAAAAGGCTTATGTGGTTTTATCCTCAGGACTTGGGTTTCCACGTCAAAATATTGTGTACTATGCATCTTGTTATTTTCATGTACATTGATGATATGCTATGATTGGTGATTAACAACTTGCTCTTGATTAAATTTTTTTAAATTGTGCAAATACTGACTCACCCCCCTCTGAGTTTTTCAACAACATCAATTAGTCTCATAAATATACATGTAGAAGAAATATATGTACATTATATCGACTAAAATCAAATATTAATTTTTTGCAAAAGAAAACTTTCGGTGCACCTAATTCAAAGTAAAGCACCGCTCACGGTCCACTATCATATATTAAGCATTGTTACTGATGCGCTAAAATAAGTATCACACGTTGATAATATCTATCTATCTATATATATGTATAAACAATGCACCAAATACAAGATGCATCGAAACGTTTTATAAATTTTGGTTAACAGTGTGCTTAAATTACGTCAATGCACCAAACATCGATGCATCGATGTCTAGTAAGAGCTTTAATTATGAGTTTCTAAGCTAATGAAAAAATTTACTTGTCCATACATTTCATACAAACATGTGCACCATATACGATGCACTTAAATTATTTAAATGCACAACATTTGTTAAATTTTAATGCTTTATATAAAACTATTGATGGTGTACCTATGGCACATCATAGCATCGGTACCAGTGCAATGACATTCCCAAGAAGCACCATAAAATTATGTATTTTGGCACTCATATTTATACTATTCAATTGTTGGTACATTTAGTTCAAGTAAGTGCAATGTTAATGGTGTGTTCACTTAAACACAACACACCATAGTTTAATAAATGTTATTGTTTATTGAGAATATGTTCATGGTGCACCTATGGCACATCAGAGCAACAACACTGGTTCACTGACATGCCCTATCCGTTCCATATAATTTTAATTCGTTTTTTAGGTATTGTTAACTGGTGTGTTCGATACATTTAAGTGCACCGGATAACCGATGATCTCCAATATTGAACGCACTGATTACCATTTCAATGGGAAAGAAAAGAACTTTTCATTAAGTCTTCAGGAAGTACATTGTACTTGGAAATTTCTTGCTATGTCATCCAAGTTGCATCTTCAGTAGGCTGATTTCTCCATCTGACCAGGTACTGAAAGAAAGTTTTGTTCTTGATCTTCTTTAAGATTCTTTTGTCAAAGATGGCTTCAATCTGAGGTTGTTCTTTCTGTGGAATTTGTCCTTTCCAATCTATAGCTGGATCATCTCTATCTGAAGTTATACCATTTGGTTGGATACCTGCATCTCTGAAAGGATACAAATCTGAAACTTTAAAAATTGGTGAAATATGAAGGTCAGAAGGAAGTTCAATTTCATAAGTATTTGCAGAAAACTTCCTTAAAACTTTACAAGGTCCAATCTTTTTAAGCTTCAATCTATTATAAGTTCCTTTAGGGAACCTTTCCTTTTTAAGATAGGCCATTACTAAATCTTCAATATGAAAGTTCACTTCTCTCCTCTTTAGGTTTGCTCTCTGATAGTACTTCTCTGCACTTTCCTGTAATCTCTTCTTGATGGTTTCTTGTAGCTCATGCATATTAACTGCAAAGTATTCACCCTCTGCACTTCTCTTTTCCTATTTTCCCAAATCTCTAAGTTCATATACACCTCTCGGATGCATCCCATAGACAATTTGAAAAGGACTCATACCTGTACTTCTATTGGGTGAATCATTGTATGCAAACTCAGCTTGAGCTAAAGCTAAGTCCCACGGTTTTGGATGTTCATACACCAGACTTCTCAGTATATTTCCCAAGCTTCTATTTACCACTTCAGCCTGTCCATCAGTCTGAGGGTGATAAGCAGAACTAAAACTGATATTAGTCCCTAATTTCTTCCATAGAGTTCTCCAAAAATAACCAACAAATCTTCTATCTCTGTCAGACACAATACTCAAAGGCAAACCATGCAACTTTACAATTTCTGAAAAGAATAGATTAGAAATGTTTGTTGCATAATTATTCTTTTTGCATGCAATGAAATGAACCATTTTAGAAAATCTATCTACTACAACATAAATTGAATCATGACCTCTCTGAGTTCTAGGTAAACCTAAAACAAAATCCATGCTTTTTGAATCCCAAGGCTTAGCTGGAATAGGTAATGGTTGATACAATCCTGTGTTCTGACTTCTCCCTTTTGCATGTTGATAGATTCTACATCCTTCAACAAATTTCTTCACATCATGCTGCATCTTTGGCCAAAAACAAAAATTACTCACCAGAGAAAAAGTCTTGTCTTGCCTAAAATGTCCTGAGATACCCCCACTATGTTTTTCTTGAATTAAATTTTCCCTCATTGAACATATTGGAATACACAACTTACTGTCCTTGAACAACAATCCTTCCTGCAACATATAATCTAACCATTGGCTTTTGTTATGGGTAACTGGATTTTCACAGGCAACATAAATATCCTTGAAATCTACATCCTCTTTATACATAGAAATCAAATTTTCAAACCACAAAGTACTGACCTTGACTTCCTGCATTACCAAACTTATCCTGCTCAATGCATCGTCAACTTTATTAGACTTACCACTTGTATGTTTGATAACGAAGGTAAAGTTCTGCAAAAATTCTACCCATTTAGCATGCGTATGATTTAATTTAGGTTGGCTGTTGATAAACTGCAAAGCATGATTGTCAGAATACAAAACAAATTCCTTAGGCATTAAATAATGTCTCCACTTTTTAAGAGCCTGCACAACATAAAATTCTTTATCATACGAAGAGTACTTTTGTTTAGCTTCATTCAACTTTGCATTGAAATATGCTACTGGCCTCTGCTCTTGACTTAAAACTGCTCCCACTGCTGTTCCACTGGCATCTGTCTCCACTTGAAACACTTTATCAAAACTGGGCAAAGCCAAAATAGGCTTCTCAGTTATTTTCTTCTTCAATAATTTAAAATTTCTATCAGCTGCTTCGGTCCATTTAAAAGGCTGTCTGCTTCCCATGAAAGTATCTATTAAAGGTGCACAAATCTGACTAAAATTATTAATGAACTTCCTATAGAAACTAGCAAGTCCATGAAAATTTCTTACCTCATAAGCATTCTTTGTAATTAGCCAACTCAAAATTGCTTGCACTTTATCAGAATCCATTTTCAGTCCTTCTGAAACCACGAACCTCGAGTAAACCAATTTGTTTTTTAGGAAGCTACACTTCTTCAAATTTATCAACAACTTCTCCTTTTGCAAAGTCGTCAACACCAACTTAAGGTGCCTTAAATGCTCTTCTTTGTTCTGACTAAAAATTAGAATGTCATCTAGATATACTATCACAAATTTTCCAATAAATTCTTTCAGAACCTCATTCATCAACCTTATAAAAGTGATTGGTGCATTTGTAAGCCCAAATGGCATCACTAACCACTCATATAGACCATCATTTGTTTTAAATGTTGTTTTCCATTCATCACCTTCTCTTACTCTAATATGATGATATCCACTCTTCAAATCTATTTTGGAAAAATATTTTGAACCACTTAAACAATCCACCAGATCATCAATTTTGGGTAAAGGAAATCTATACCTGATAGTGATCTTGTTGATTTCCCTGGAGTCAGTACACATTCTCCATCCACCATCTTTATTTGGACTTAGCACAGTAGGTACGACACAAGGAATCAAGCTCTCTTTCACCAATCCCTTCTCCAACAGCTCATGTACTTGCTGTTTGATTTCTTCATTTTCTAGAGGGGTTAATCTGTAAGATGCTTTGTTAGGTAAACTTGCACCAGGTATTAAGTCAATGTGATGACTAATACTTCTCACAGGAGGTAATTCATTTGGAAACTCATCCACAATAATGCCAGCATAATCATCAAGCAAAGTTTTAACTTCATCTGGAAAATCATCCAAATTCGTAGAAGTTAGAATTATCTTTGGCTTACCGATAAGAGAAAATGTAGATCGTTTTCTTTCTAAACTTTCTGTAACAGTTCTTTTCCAGACATCAGCAGAATGATGGATCCTAAACTTCCATGCATTGCTTCATCTTCCAAGGGTGACAAGGTATGTCTCTTCCCATCTTTCTCCAGAGAATAAGTATTCTTTCTCTCATCATGAACATCTTTCCTGTCATATTACCATGGCCTCCCTAAGAGTATATGGCACACATCCATAGGCATTATGTCACACAATATATTATTCTTGTAAGTACTGATATGGAACTCCACATTACAATGCTCATTCACCAAGAGTTGATGTCCTTTCTGTAACCAGGACACTTTGTAAGCAGCGGGATGCTTCATCCTCTTCAATCCCATCTTCTCTACCATCTCTGTGGAAACCAAATTATCAATACTACCACTATCAATAATTATTTTACAACACTTACCTTGTGACTTACACCTTGTTCTGAACAGACTCTTTCTTTGAACTGGTTCATGTACTTGTTTCTCTGTATTCACCAAGACTCTCTTCAGCATAAGAGCCTCTCCATCCTCTAAAGAATTATTGACCTCTGTTTCTTCTTTTGGTTCTTCCCAAGCCTCTGTAAAATTCACATTTCTATGACCTGTAGATTTATTTCTTGGACAATCCCAAGACATATGTCCAACATCTCCACAAGTATAACATCTTACTTCTCGATTTCTACCTCTTCCTCTACCTCCTTCGAATCCTCTTCTCTGGAATGATTGACTGCTACTGCTAGAACTTTCAGCTTCATCTTTAGAAGTTCTACCTCCTCTGTTTGGAACACCTCTGCCTCTTACCATGTTCTTTCCTCTATTCCTCTGGTTTTGTTTTCTTAGAAATTTCTCTTCTATCTTTAAAGCTACTTGATATGCATCTTCTATAGTTTTCAAATTTAATAGACTGAGTTCATCCTATATATCATATCTTAACCCATTGATATACCTAGCTACCCTTTCCAGACCTCACTCTGTGTGTCCAGACCTAATATTCAGTCTAAAATACTCTTATGTATATTCCTTTACTGTCATAGCCTTCTGTCTAAGGTTATGTAATTGTCTAAGAATATTTAGCTGATAGTCCCTAGGCATAAATTGACTTTTAATCTTATAAAACATCTTATCCCAAGAGTTAATTTTTTTCTTACCTCTTTTTTCTCAATGGATTTGGAGCTCGTCCCACCAGATAGCTGCATGTCCCTTTAATCTGGTAGCTACATATCTTACTTTCTTCTTGTCTTCTATTTATTCAAAATCAAAGTATTTACTTAGAGCATTAATCCAATCCATAAGTTCTTCAACATTTAAGTTACCTGAATACATAGGCACTTCTATTTTTGGTATGCCACTGGTTTTCATCAACATCTTCAAGATCTTCTTCTTCTTCCTTAGAGGATTCGTATTCGGCTTCTTCATCACTGTCATCTGAATTGTTTGAATGGTTCTTTCTTTCCATAGCTTCCAAATTTTTTTCCATTCTTCTCATGTTTCTTTCCTTTTTTGTTTTTGCAGGTTGTCTTCCTCGACCACGTCCTACAGGAACTCCATGTGCACGTCCCCTTCTCGGCGACATCTTTCTTCACAAATTCAATCTGATTAGTTGAATTACTAAGCAGAATCTTTGTTCTACTCTGATACCAAAACTGATGGCCTCAATGACCAACTCTGTCCAAGACTTCAATTTATAGGTGAATTCCTGATTGAAATCTTCAATGCATAGCTTTAATTCATGTATCTTTCCCTTCTGCAAGATCTTACTTCTTCAATCTCCACCTTTCCGCAATAGGGTTTTCGCAATAGAGTTTCTGCAACTCTGTTTCTGCAACAACCTTTCCATAAACTTGCACGTTGCGGGATGCAGATTCACAACTTTTAATTTTGAGTTTCCGCAACTAATTGCGGCCGCAACGATCCATTCTGCATGTAGGATTCAACTTTCCGAAACTGAGTTCCTGCAATTTCCATATTTCCACAATTCTTCCATGCCGTTGATCTTTTGCGGGTTGATTCTCGATCGTCGATATGTTTCCAGATGCTGAACAGATTTTAGCCGTTGATTTCTGTCGCGGTCCTTCTTCACCGTTCGATCTTCTCTGAGATCTATCTTCGCAGCACGTCAAATTGATCACTGAAAGGATCAATTACTCCACAATTCAAAAGCTAAGAATTTATTTGTAGAATTCTATATGTAATGAATGCGGATGAATTCATAGATCTACAAGTTTATATAAAACCGAGAATCCATCAAACACACGCGGAAGGTAATCCTTTGTTCTTTATTCAATTTGATCGAAAATTCTAAATACAAAGAATTCACTTATCCACCCCTTCTATGCACACTTTTTTCTTCTGCTCTTTCACTCTTATACACTCATTTATTTCTCTCTCTCATTCCTTATCTATCTATTACATTCAAATCAATTTATAACACTCAGAAAACCTGTCAGATCCAACTAAGTTGGATCTGAAAACCTAATAAAAGAAACCCTATCGACAAAGATCAATCCTTGAGAAATACACGCAGGGATCAAGGAGAAGAAAGGAAAAATTGCCACTTATTACAAATTTAAAACTAACTCTATCTACTTTTTATCGAACCCTATCCATCTAGAATTTGATTACAAGGCAAGATGACTCATCAGTCAACAAACTTCGAGCTGGATGTTAAACTGACTCATCAGTCAATGAACGTCGAGCTCGATGCTCATGCATCATTTATATAACTTTTTACAATGTGGTGGTGCATTTGAGTCGTTCAGCTTGCACCAGTCGTGGTGCGCCATGTAAAAATTTGCAAGGCACACCGCTTGGTGGTGCAAGCCAAAAGGCTCAAATGAACCATGCAAAAATTTTAATTTTTTTTCAAAAATAGTACAAAAAAATCACTAATAAGAGTTATTTTTGGTCTTGTTACTGCTTTAGATTTGGAATGTGAACAGTTAGATGTAAATATTGCTTTCCTGCATGGTGATTTGGAGGGGTAAATCTCTATGGAGAACCAAAAGGTTTCAAAGCAAAAGGTAAAGAGAATCTAGTTTGCAAGTCGAAGAGTTTGTATGGGCTAAAACAAACTCCACGTCAATGGTATAATATATTTGACTCTTTTATGATTGGTTAAGGTTTTAAAAGGCTAAATACAGATCATTGTGTATATATCAAAAGAGATCAAAATGGAAATTTCATTTTCTTATTATTATATGTTGATGGCATGTTAATTGTTGGCCAAGATAAAAATATGATTAACAGGTTGAAGAAGGATTTGATGATCCAGTTTGCAATGAAGGATTTGGGTCTACCACAACAAATATTGGGCATAAATGTTATGCGTGACAGAAAGAACAAAAGGTTGTGGTTGTCACAAGAAAAATATATTAAGAAAGTGCTTGACAGGTTCAATATGTAGGATGCCGAGCATTTTGGTACACCCCTTTCTTCCCACTTCAAGCTAAATATTGATTTATGTCCCCATGATGACAAGGAGAAGGAAGAAATGAGAAAGAATCCCTATTTTTCAGCGGTTGGTAGCTTGATGTATGCCATGGGATGTACACAGTCAGATATTTCACATTCAGTGGGAGTTGTGAGCAGATTCCTTTACAATCTAAGAAAACAACAATGGGAAGAAGTAAAGTGGATTTTAAGGTATCTTAAGAGAACTATTCATCATTGTTTATGTTTTGGTGATAATATTGTGCTTGGAGGTTTTACAAATGCAAATATGGTTGGAGATGTGGATAGTAGAAAGTCCACCATTGGTTACTTGTACACTTTTGCAAGTGCAACAATGTCTTGGTTGTATAAGCTACAAAAATTAGTGTCTCTCTCCACAATAGAGGAAAAATATATGGCTGTAACAGAGCCTTGTAAAGAAATGTTTTGGATAGGACGATTCCTAGGAGAGTTGGGAATAAAACATGACAAGTATGTGTTGTATTATGATAGTCAAAGCGTTATTCACTTGGCAAAAAACCCAACATTTCACTCAAAGACCAAGCAGATTGATATAAGGTATCATTGGATTTGACAAGTGTTGGAAGAGGGGTATTTACACTTGGAAAATATTAATACAACTAAGAATCATGTAGATACTCATCCTACGACGAAGGAATATGTTATCAATAGTTTCAAAGTTCCCACAATGAAAGACCATCTAGCGACATTTGGTGAGGTCATCCATATTTTGAAGAGTAATATTGAACAAGCAAGAAACCACATGAAGCAACATGTCAAAACCAAAATAAATAACTGAGAATTCGAAGTAGGTGATTGGGTTTTTGTTCGACTACAACCATACAAACAAACTTCACTTAAAAACTCCAAAAATCATAAACTTGTGCCACAATTTATGGACCATATAAAGTAAGGCAGTGAGTAGGACAAGTGGCTTATGCTCTGGGCATACCTAATAAAGATAAAATACATGAGGTTTTCCATATGTCCTTCTTAAAAGAGAAATTGGATCCAACTTATCACATACAAATATAATTACCTATACTAGATGATGAAGGAAAACTAGTGCTAGAACTTGAATGCATATTAGAGATTAAACTAGAACACTACATTCTAGATTCGTCAATGAATACCTTTTCATTTGGAAAACTTACCTGATGAAGAAGCTACTTGGGAAAAATGAATATTTTCGTTCACGACACTTATCCTTACCAATTCTTCGTGGATGAAGTATCTCAGACATGGATGACTTGTAATAGAACTAGAGTAAATTAGTAAAATTAAATCATTTAAATATTATTTTGTTATTAATATTAATTAAATGATGACATTAGAAGGACACACCACTTAGTTATGTCTCTTCATTTGTATTTAAATCCGCTCATTCTTTATGTAAAACCATCATTCAATAAATAAATACATATCTTTTGGAATATCCATTCCAATGGAGGACAATTGACCCTCAGAAAATATTGAGACTTTCCAATACATAATATAATATTTTTGTCTATTTTGGTGAAATGTGGAGAGAAAGGGAGAGAATATACATACATACATTAGTTGTTTCTATTTTTTAACTCCTTTCTTGAGCATTATTTCACATGGATTCCTATGACAACAAATCCTCTGAAGTTCCCCCACATCGTATTCATAGTGGATGTATCTTTTAGTCCCATTGGCCTACTTTTGTGCTCATTTGTTTGAAATTAATAAAATTATCTATCTTATCTAGGGAACACCTAGTGTCATCCATCTTTGGGCACAAGAATTGCATTCTTGCCTCAATAAGTTTAAGAATTCTAAATTAACTTAATGAATGAAATATGAACCAAAGTCAACAAGAGCATGAGTTATGTGCCAACTAAATCTTTGGTCTAACTTAGTGCAAGATGTGATGAAAAAAATTCAACATGCACAAGAGTTCCAAGCCAAGTTAATGCATATTATGATGGCCATATTTTTGTAATTAATAGGACAACAAAAACAATTCTCAGTGCAACACTTCCTGTTAACACTAAACTATCCAATTACAAATATCAATGATAGAAAGTACATTATTGTCTCCTATAGTATATTTCCACTTTGTGCCAGTGCTTTCTAGTTTCAGGGGGGATCCCTATGCAATCTGAAGAGAAAATCCAACTTTGCTTTCCCATAACCACTTCAAAATTGCAAAAAAACTTTTGTAAGTTAAATAGCAGACCTAAAATTTGTGTTAACTTAATTTCTAACAACAAGTAATATGTTCATTTACACAAATATATCAAATCACATTGATTTCCATGTAATTATGTTATCAAGCAGCTTGAATCTGCATTGAATATGTGCATATATATGTGTAGAGAACCTAAAAACAATGAAGTAAAAACACTGAAATTATATTTATGACTGCAGTGCCTTGAATTCTATGGGTTATGGAGTAAAATGTTGATTGAGTTGGTGAATTCCCAAGGCCATACAACTCATAAATTCAAGTAAAACAATCAAACACATCAACAAAAATGAGATTTAGTTGCCAAAACAAATCATTCCTTTATTCCAAAGTTGCAAGTACAAATTTTGGAGGTATTAGCTTTGACTTCAAAACATTAAGGGGATGCCAAATCACTTCCAAAGAACCTTGCATTTTGAAGTCCAAGGATGGAATCACATGAACAAGATGAGAGCAATCCCCAACTTTAACTAAATGACATGATCTTAGATATTATCGAACACAAAATAAAGTTATGACTGAATGCAGACTTCCAAGGCTCGTTATGAAATCCCTTATGGGGCTTGCAAACTTTGATATGAAATGAGGTTATTATCCTTTGGATAGAAATGCTTGGCGTAGTAAAAGTATTTTATCTACTAATCCTACAAGACTATACACATAATACATCTCTAAGGTGACCCCATTAAATAAAATGAATGATGAGAGAGCTCAAGCAAATAATATATCCATCTCAACTCGTCAACCTCCCCATATCTTAAGATGAGTATGGGAATTTCCAATAGAGATAATCAAATAATAGAATTAGAGAGGGGTCACGAATAACACAAGTGAGGTGCCCTGCTATTTATTACAAGTTAAAATAGATCTAAAAGAGAGAGGATAGACAGTCCAACAATAGCCTCTAAGTCTAGCGAATTCCTCCATAGGCTCACCATCAAAAGCATGCAAGGAAGGCATGTCTAGTTTTTCTCCTTATGGGTTGAAGCAGGTGCAAATGGCCTAGTATTTTAAAAATGAATAGACATCTAACAAAGATATGGATTTAGAACACCTAATCCAAATCGTTAAGTCAAAATTTTAGGTGACGACATAGTTATTCTAGTGGTACTTGTAGACAATTGATCATCACACTGTTGTGAGGCCAACACAATTGGTATGGATCTTAACATGACACATCTTGGCCTCTTACATGATCTCCTAGGTATAAAATTTTGGAGAACGATAATGGCTTGTTTTCCTTTCACATTAAACCCAAAGTCTATTTAGAATGGTTGAATGTAAAAATCAACATCTACACCTATAGAGGTTAAGTTGATATTATCACCCAACATTAACTCTAGATTAGCGAATGACTCATTGTACAAATATCAGTTCAGAATCCTAACATACTTTACATCAACAAGGTTGGACTTTTTTTTTGTCATCACCTATATTTCAAGATTCATGTCAACTCCAAACACTAAATTGGAATCTAGCTAAGGGGATTTTTCTATATATGCAGGGGACTTTGGGGTTTGACATCATGTTGTTGCACCTAAATATCCACTGATTCCTGAGCACCCTTTAGAGAACTTGTCCACGGATTCTTATGGATGTTTTTTTCCACTATTGAGTAGGTTGGCGCACTTTCTCCCTTATGACAGAGCGTCGACAGTTGTCGCCTCTTGACATCAGGCCCTGCCAATGCCTTTACCCAGTTCACAAGGAGCGCTGGCGCCTTTACTCTCTGTGTAGAAAGCGCTGACAGAGCTAAAATGGGAAAAATTGAAGTTTCAAGAAGATTCCACACGAAAGCCCTCGTGGAGTTGGTTCCTATTAGCCAGGGAGATGTGGCATTCGACCTACACACCTATAGGTATCATCCCCTATCCATTTCCTAAAGAATCTCATCCCATGTGGACCTTCCTTGGCCTATAAAATAAGCCTTCATGGAGTGAGTGAGGGGAGACCAAGAAGAGAATCCTTATGCCGTTGGACTGAAGTCTGGCATTGGGGCAAAGTAGAGTGAGTTTGTGTGCAAAGAGCTTTGTGTGAGTTTGGAGTGTTGTGAGTGTGTTGTAAGACCATTGTGGAAGACAAAGCTAGCAACATCAAGGATTTGGTTGTAGCTTTACCTTCTTATTTGAATAATACAAAAGTGTTCCTTTTTCTAATATTTGATTTTTGTTAATATCAGTTAAATATGGTTGGATTCCTTGATCACTAGGATAGATTGTTAATCTATCTTGTTACTCTCATCTTGTTGTCTTGTTTTCTTGATGCTTATTTACAAGTATTGTAGATCACATGGAGAGTAGTGGAACAAGGACTAAAGCTTGCAAGATCCGATGTATAAGAGTGATTTTATTAGTAGATTAACCATATAGGGAAATGATATACAAGCGGTGTCTGCACCGGTTGCATACTTCCTACAAAAAAATTGGCGACTATACTGGGGATAGCTTGATCCATTCAGATCTGGGGTGGATCCAGTTAGATCTGGAGCAGATCTAGTTAGAGCTGAAGCAGATCCAATTAGATCTATAACTACTGGTAACATTCTCACTTGTGAAATTTTCATTCTCTTTCTCAACTCATTTGGATTATTAAGGTGAGTGATCCACCTTACTTTTTCATCAATTTTCCTCTGTTAGAAGTTGTCTTTACTTATGTATCAATCCAGCTCAGTCCTTTTGATTTCTTGGCAGGTGATTGGCCTTTTTTATTTCATGAATCCGTCGGTGCACCTAGGCATATTTGACAGAGCACTATCCCTCTCTGGTACCTGCTGCACCCTGGCACTAGGTGCCACTGGTGCCTTCCTCCATATGAAACAGAGCACTGTCGGTGCCTCTACTCAGTGAACACAGTGTGTCATCCACCTGCTAGCACTCTGGTGCAGCTATACACAGTGCATTGAGGTAAGTACATCGCTGCCTTATAGCACAAATTTTCATAATTTTTTGATTCTCTGAAGTTTGTTGTGTGATTTGCTTGTTGTTTTCTTGCTGGATCTGAGAGTTTGGTAGCTCGATCTCATCTTTTGAGTTTAGATTTAATATTTTTCATCAATAAGGAATTTGTAGTGAAAAGGAATTGTGTTTGATATATAGTTTTTGGATGCATGACTGGCTTAGTCCATTCTCTGAAATGTTTGTTGTGGAAAAAGAAGATCTGTAGCCTCTTTTAAATTAGTTCACTTTAGCTGTTTTATGTTCTTTCTTTTTCAGATCATATTAAAAAATACAAAAGAAGTCAGCTAGCTTGTTTTGTTTGCATGAGTACTCAGGAAAATATTTCTCTATGAGTGCTTAGGAAAAGTTCATTCTTGGTTTGCATGAGTGCTTAGGCAAGTAGACCTTTATGAGTTTGATTGAGAAAGTTTAGTTTTGATAGACATTAGAGGCTCTACTTCCTTTCTCCTTTAAGAGATTAGATAGTTTTAATGGTGAAAATCTTGTGTGTTTGAAAAGATTGTCATAGATCTTGAAGTTTGGTTTATTGAGAGTAGCATGGCATCTTGTTTTTCATAGAAAAATATTCCCCCCCTACTCTAGTTATCTTTCATCGAAGAAAAATAATTGCATGACATATTGATTTTAAATTTGCATCTTGATATACAACTCACAAACATTCACTAACCTTCAAGATAAAATAAATGATAGCTTAGGTTAAAAATTTTAGTAATTTGAGTGATAGGATAGATACGTGTTTCAACGTCTTAAAACATAGGATATGTCGTTTTATTCCCACATTGCATCCCAGGGACTGTGTGGTTCTTGCATGTACCGTCAGTATATTGAACGACCTTTCACATACCCTTGAGCTATATAGAAAGGTACTTCATGTACTCGATTGTATATCAGAAGTCCCCTTTCGGACGGTTGTGCATTAGACAACACTAATACGGATTTGAGCTCGCACGTACCTTGCGTATATTGGGAAACCCCTCTAGGATTCCTTAACCAACTGAGAAAATCCCTTTGGCTGTCTTATTGGAGAAATACATTGAGGACAACACTCGGGGAGCTACTACACACGTGTTGTCCAGGGAGTCGGGTGTTCAGGAAAGGGTACGGTCCTAATCCTCCTTGTCGCGTTTCACTGTTGGACCTTGCAGTATATTGTGAGTTGTGACAACTTGACAATCCTAGTGAGGAACTGGCTATCATAAGCCCATCCTGTCATTTAAGTTTTCTTGTGGCCTTAGCTTGCATAGGTTTGTTTGTGTGTGTTTTCTTCTTTGTCTAGAGACATACAGTAGAAAGTCTCAGCCGACACCCTGGCTGACTTACCTATAAGGAATTCTCGTATGTTGTAGGGTTTATCACCTGACTCTCCTCTTGCCGTGGAAGGAAACGAAGGTGAAACCATGGAGCAACCAACTTCTGCTTATTCTCATGTTGAAGATGTTCCAGTTACTAGGAATAGAGAAGAATTCTCTACTTATGATAATCCTTTGGTCCAACAGCCTCCTAAGGCTGATTCGACCTTTCATTTTCCAACGAAAGGTCAACCCGGTTCATCCCATTGGGTATTCAATCACCCATCTGATGGCATTGTAGGGGTGGAATTTGGTGTAAATGCTCCTTTTTGGAGAACTTCTCTAGGTCAATCTATTTCTGAATATGGAACTACTACGATTGAAATAGATCTCTCCATACTTATCCATCCTCCTAATACCAATACAGTTGTACCCTCTTCCAGTCAGGGAGGAACTTCATGGGTCCAACTGGATGTTAGTATTCTTTCTTGGGGATATACTTATCTTGGGAATCAACCACCTACGGCTCATCAAGCTTATCAACCAGCACCGTCGGGGGATGTTTATCCTGGAATGCCTTACCCCAGAAATGTTTATGTCCCTTGGGGGAAACCTAATTGATCTAATGTTCCATCTTATGGAGGAAATTTTGTAAACAATGCTGGAGGCTTTGGAGGTCCACCCGGAGTCCCTCCTCCTAGAGGACCCCCTAGAGGACCTGGAGGACCTGGAGGACCTGGAGGATCCATAAGACCTAGTGGACCATCTGGAGGACCACCATATGGAGGACCACCACCTAGAGGAAAACCACCTGGAGGACCACCATATGGAAGACCACCACCTGGAGGACCACCGCCACCACCTCCTCTTGGAGGCCCACCCCCTGAAGGACCACCTCCCTTGGGTAGACCCCCACCTGGAGGAATTTCTAGTGGATCTTTTGGAAATAAACCACCTAACCAACCGGTCACAGGGACATTATCTATGCATGTTTATCAATATGCTTATGGTCGTACTGGTCCATATATGCCATACCAATATTACCAATATCCTCACTGTAACCAATAATTTCGATTTATGGCTACATTAGATCCACCAGATTTGTCCATATTGATCAACGATCTGATACACCATGATCCCTCATGCCCGACAATCCTAGTTAAGTTACCCTCAAACATACCTAAATTCGACGGTAAACCTGGTAAGGATCCCAAAAAACACGCAATGACCTTTCATCTATGGTGCTCATCAAATTCTCTGATGGATGGTTCAATCCGTCTACGATTGTTTTAGAGAACCCTCACCGGCGTAGCCACGAAATGGTATATCGAGCTACCCCAACATTCCCTTTGGGACTTTAATACCTTAGCAATGGAATTTTTAATCCATTTTTAGTTACCAATTTGGTAGGGGACATGTACATACTCGTTAACCTCGCTTCACCAAACTACTTCCACCCATATCTCCGATCATATACATGAATGGAGACGAAGATGCAGGTTGATTAAGGCTCCCATTCATGATCAGTTACTGGTTGATTGGCTTACGAAATCTTTACTTTCCCCCATTGCTAGGGATGTCTCCATAGGAGGTGTTATTACGGAGGAGCAGACCATTAGCCGTGCTGAGTACCTAGACTTGGTGTATTCCCAGTCAAGCACTTTGTATGACTTAATTCCTCATGCTCCTCGTCCCACATTAGACCCCTCAAGACCTGCAACTAAACCACCCGCTGATGGCATTCTTGGTTTAGTTCAAACACAATCAACGACAAAATACGCGAAAAAGAAAAATCAACCTGCTGCACCATCCAGTCAACCCGTTCCACCACCTAGAACTGCACACTCTCTTGTTGTTTCCACTGAAGTAAATGCAATTCAATCCACTGAATCTTCAGGAGGAAAAAATAAAGGTAAATATAAATCTAAGAAATCTGATAACCAACTAGAAGGTAAAACAAAAAACCCTGATGTTGATTATAAGAATAAGAGAAAGGCAAAGTTTCCCTGCCTGATTTGTGGAGGTGATCATTTTACTAAAGAGTGTCCTCGTCGAGAGGAAGTTAGCAATTTTTTTAAAATTACACCCACCCAGCAGTTCTTATAGACCCTTTCCCCACCCAACAACAATTTATTGATCATCAATCCTTGCATGGGCCGTCTTCATCTTCCATCGATGAAGTGGAAATGATGTCAAGTGAAATAGTTCAACTTAACACAAGATACCAAAGCTATGACCCTCCTCTAGAAAAGAAAACCGATGATGTTCTAGCTGAAAAACCTTCAGTTTCCACCCCTCCTCCAAGTAATGGTCTTCAGATTAAAAACCCTATTCCTGATGAAATTCTTCGCTCACCTAAGAGTACAATTTAAAAGTTCATTCTTAATCCTAACGCATGTGCTTCCCAGTACTATAATATAGTAGAATACCTAGCCCAAGCAACCTGCGCTATGTTGGCTCTTGATGTACTCCAAACATGTCCTACACAACGAAAGAATTCGCTAACAACCCTTGGAGCTTTGGATCTTGAACATAACAACATTATCGCTTTCAAGTTGGATGATTTTAAAACTAGGCTCTCACATCAGTTGGCTTTCTAGTTGTCCAAAAAAGCTATTGGAAATACCATCTGTCGTACCATATTGGACGAGGAAGCCTCTACCTTCGTCATGTCTTTGTCTTGTTGGAGAGCCATTGGTTCTCCTGAAATTAGTCGTTCACCCACGACACTAAAGGCCTTTGATGGTCGTGGATTTCAATCTTATGGATTACTGCCCTCTCTCCAGATTGAACTTAGGGGTAAATCAATTTCCATTCATGTTGAAGTTGTTGATGCTCCTTTGGATTACAATATTCTCCTTGGTCACAACTGGTTTTATGCTATGCAAGTTGTTGCTTCATCCATTTTTCGGATAGTTCAGTTCCCATTCCAAAGGAAGATTGTTACAATTGATTAGTTAGATTTATGTACACCAAATGCCATCTTGAATACTGAGAACAACGTTCCACTTTTGAAAACCCTACAAAATCAAAACATTGGAGTAGGTCTCATCAAATATTCTTCACTCATGGGAATCTTTTCGTTATCTAATCCTCCTCCTGTTTTGCAGTCTGCATCCGTGAACATGATTTCTACCTCTATCATAGATAAAGGAAACTCCATTGCTGAATCAACATCAATGAGTCCTTTTGAGGAAATATACCATGCTATTCAAACCACCAATGACCCCACCATCAACGATCATTTGTTGGTGCCTTCAGATCCTTATCACCTACCGTATTGGATAGAAACCCCCCCGTCTCTGGATTATATTTCACATAGACTACCTTTTGACGAATCGATCATGGAAGTTATGTCCCTAGATGAGATGCCTTGGAAAGATCATCACCATCGATCCTCTTTCCTTCTCCATTGCCATATTGTAGAAGAACAATTTGCATCAGTGATTTCTTCTGATATTGTGACTGATCCTCAGTCTTCGATCCTCACTTGTGAAGTCGAATCTAAGGGTAATTTCTGTAACATTACCAAAACCATTCATTGCAGGAAATTTGGGGTCTAAAATGGGCCTTATAAGAAAATATGCCAAAATTAAATTTTGTGAGTTCAAGAACCAATAGAATTTCAATAAAATTAGTCAACCATAATGGTTGAATTGACATATTTATCATAAAAGAAAACTACTTTTTTTTGTTTGTATTTTCGACATATCTCCCTGTGTTTTTACTCAAATTTCAAGTGGTAGAGCTTGTTGGATGTGGAATTTAATTCCGCATCCAACAAGTACCCACAGTGCATACTTTTGACGAACCTCGCTACCCCCAAAAAAAGAAATACCTAAAGTTATCACATTTTTTCAGGTATTTCTTGTTTTTGGGGTAGCGGGGTCTGTCAAAAGTATGCAGTGTGGGTACTTGTTGGATGCGAAATTAAATTCCTCATCCAATGAGCTCTCCCTGTCAGAATTTGAGTAAAAACACAAGGAGATATGTCGAAAATACAAACACAAAAGTAGTTTTTTTCATTCTTCCTCCAAAATTAATAACTATTATTTTATTATTTTAACTATTATTTTATTATTTTAATTATTATTTTATTATCTTCCTTAGGAGGCCCATTTTAGACCTCAAATTTCCTCTAATGCTAGTTGATATATCAGTGAAACTTGGTATTTCAGAGAACATCCAGATAGGCTAGAAATCTTCACCTTCAGAGATACAGTGTTATTCGACCTTTAAGGAATTCAGGGACATTTTTCTTGGACCTATGAAGAAATTCCAGGGATAGACCCCTTTATTGTAGCTCACGAGATTAAAACCTACCCTGGTACCAAACTAGTATGACAGAAGTTACGTCAAGTCCATCCGAGGAAAGCAACAACCATCAAGGAAGAAGTTGAAAAAATTCTTAGAGTTGGTTTCATTTACCCCATGCCCTTGACTGAATGGGTGTCAAACATAGTTCCTGTTAATAAAAAGCATGGTACTATTAGGGTTTGCATTGATTTTCAGGATTTGAATCAGGCTTGTCCTAAGAACATCTTCCCTACATCGTACATCGATCAAATGATCGAAAACTGTGCCAGGAGTGTCATATTTTTCGTTCATGGATGGCTTCTTCGACTATAATCAAATCAAAATACTCCCATTAGACCAACACAAGAAAAATTTCATAAGCCCATGGGGGGCCTTTTCCTATAGAAAACTCCCTTTTGGCTTGAAAAATGATGGCGCTACATTTAAATGCACCATGTCATATGCTTTCCACGACATTATGTTGGAGTATCGGGTACCTCCACATGGTATAATCACTGCACCTCTGGGAATATAAAACAAGTGGTTTAACCACCACTTCTGGTGATTGGGCTTGTGCTGGGTTTCAAATGTTCACCAACATCTGCAGGTTTTGGTGTAATGGAAAACCTTACATGTTAGGATATTTAGACACTTAGGAGTTAGTTAAGATCAACTTGTGTAATATATCCGTTAGGTAAAAGTGTGTTTCTTTAGTATGCATTTGTAAATATTCTAATACGATTGTCACGATATGTTCTAGACATAGAGCAATCCGACGGTTCAACTTCTCTTAGATCATACCTACCATTGATCCATGGCTTAACACCCGATTGGTCTATGATCTCTATTTAAAAAGCATAGAGGGTCCTTGGCTAGTTAATCGATTATGAGAAGCTCATGTAACTTTCTTTCTTTTGCATAATAAATTTCTCCAAGTAGCTATTTGGCTAGGGTCGTGGACTTTTTCCCTCTCGAGGGTTTTAACCTCATGACAAACATCGGTGTGTTGATCTGTGATCTATTTGTGTGAAGCGGTTGCTGAAGGTGTTCGGTCTTTTGGGAGTACCCTGTGTACTCGAACATGGTATTAGAGCTGAGGTCTCAGGTTCAATTCCCCCAAGCTACGCCGGAGGCAGGGTGTTGGAGTATCGGGTACCTCCACATGGTATAACCGCCGCACCTCTGGGAATATAAAACAAGTGGTTTAACCGCCACTCCTGGTGATTGGGATTGTGTTGGGTTTCAAATGTTCACCAACATCTGCAGGTTTTGGTGTAAAGACAAACCTTACATGGGGGGCATTCAGAGCTTTTATGAAGAGTCGCTTTCGGTTTTGATCAAGATCTGGTACCGGTGTTGCCGAAACTTTGAAAGGGTTTATGGTTCTAGATTTTCTATGCATTTGTGGCCCGTGGGATCTGTTCCATTGCGTCCGGAGTGCCGTTTCCATTGGGAAATAGTTTTCATTTAACCGAAAACCATTTCCGTTTGCTCCAGAAACACCCATTTCGGCAAATATGAAGGTATAATGTTACAGTGACGGATTTGTTTTTTGTAAATCTCTCATATTTTATCAATTTATTATTAGATCCTTTTTGTTTTAGTCTCGGACTATTGCCTTTCCTGACTGCATATGCTCTTTTCCGTGCACCTTGCGTGATCACGACGAATCAAAAACAGTAAGGGAAAGTTTTTTGTTTCTCGTCTTCTTGGCTACGTATGCTCTTTGCCGTGCACCTTGTGCGATCACGGCAAATCAGAAACAACGAGAAAACTTGAAAATGTAGACTTTCTGGGTAAGCTAACCAAGATCTAACCCCATTGTGTGAAAAAGTTTTTTTGTTTTTATTTTTCATTTTTTTTTGTGATTTGCAGGAAAAGAAAGCAAGCACGGAGAACGAGAGAGAAGAGTAAAAAAAATAAAAAAGCCCCCTTCCTCTTTCCATTATTTTAAGTACCTTTTAAACTTAGTTCACTTGGTCCAAATTTGCTTTATTACTTAATAGTTCTTGAGTTCAAGTCTCATTAAGTTACTTTTTAGTGCATACAATTTCTATTTTCAAGTTACTTTATTGTAAAAGTGCATCTCACATAAATAAAATAAAATAAAAGTGAGTCACTTAAGTCTTTTAATTTATTGCTGCACTATTTAAAAGTCACATTATTGTAAAAGTGAACATCACTTATTCTACAAAAGTGATTCACTTCAAAGCAACTTTATTGTAAAAGTGATTGTCAATGGTTGATCTTGGGAAGAGGGGGCTTCTTTTTTTTAGTTGGTCAAGTTAATATCTGCCACGTCACTATTGGGGACATTTTCAACATTTTCTTTGATCAAGCATAACTTCATCATCCAGAATCAATTTTCAGTGCCGTTTTTTTTAAAACCACATATTTTCTCGAGCTCTTTGCATCTAGACAGTTAGTTTCTATTATTTCAGCTATTAATTTACATTATGGCCTCCCATTGTGATATTATACTTACAAGTTCTAACTATTTCTCATGGAAATCTCGTATGGAAGATGTTCTACGAAGTACGGGACTTTTCAGGATAACCTCAACGAAAGAAACAGAAAACACTAATGATGATAAGAAAATTAAATGGGAAAATAGATGTGATGAAGCTCGTGGACTGATTGGGATGTCAATCTCTATTGATTTGCGATTCCACATATCTGAAATTGATGAACCTGATAAAGCTTGGGAAAAGTTAGAATCTGTGTTTGGTAAACACAATGAAATTCAGGGTCATCAACTCGAGAATGAGTTGATTTCCTTGAATCCAAATGATTTTTCATGCATTCAAGACTATTTATCTAAGTATAAAACTCTTAGACTCTTATGTGCAGAATGCAAGATTAAGAAAGAAGACAAACAATGTATTTATCATATTCTTTCCAAACTTGGACCTGCATATTCTCTTTTTGTATCTACATTCTACTCCATGAAAGAATCATTGATTGCAGCTAACTATCAAGAGCCTAGTCTTGAATCCTTTTGTGATTCCTTAATTAGAGAGTAAGATAAGTTCATTCATCTTGGAATAATTAACAACGCAGATACATCTAAGAAAGCCTTATTGTCCCAGCATAAAGAAAAGTCCAAGCCTCCCAAGAAACAAAATTTTCGCAATAACAACAAGGGTCCCAAACCCTCTCAGTCAGCTCCTTCTTTAAAAAATGACAAAGGGTCCAAACAAAAAGGGAAGAATATTGAGCGTCATTGCAATTTTTGTGGGAGAGATAATCATGATGAATCTAAGTGTTTTAAGAAGATGACAGCCTTGGAAGCAGCAATGAAGAAGCACCACGTCAGCCTAGATTCGTATTCAAAATCTACCTCTCATGGACATGCACTTTGTGCTTCTAGTTACTCTTATACTGCATCTTCTTCTTCTACTTCAATTGAATGGCTCATTGATTCTGGAGCATCTTATCATATGGCTAAGGATAAAGCCATCTTTTCTACTATGCATGAATGTAACACCAAACAAATATTTGTTGGTGATGATAGATCTCCAAGTGTTGTAGGATCTGGAACAGTTCCAGTAGAAAATGGTCATTTCAGTGATGTACTATGTGCTCCAAAAATTTCCTGCAATTTGTTATCAGTCTATCAAATTACTCATTCAGGTGAAGGTAAAACTGTGACGTTTACACCTCACCAAGTTGTAATCAAGGATTTTAAAAATCCTCAAAATATCCTTTCTACTAGAACTGTTGATGATATTACTAGGTTGTACAAATTTAACAACTTTGGGTCATCACCTTTTCCTTCAGTTTTTGTTGCTCATAGTGATAACTTGAGCAAACTTTGGCATGAGCGATTTGGTCACTTAAATCATTGCTCATTGCAACAACTATGTAAAGACAATATAGTGACCGGTTTTCCGCTGGTATCTTGCAAGGATAGTGTTTGTTCCGGTTGTGTACTCGGAAAACATCATCGGGACAGTTTGACAAACGTGCCTCTTGGTATGCCTCGGTTCCCTTGGAGCTTGTGCATAGTGACTTGTGTGTCCCTTTTCCATCTGCTTCCTTTTCTGGTTTCAAATATTTCTTAACCTTCATTGATGACTACTCCAGACGCACTTGGGTTTACTTCCTAAAACTTAAGAGCGAACTATTTAACATGTTCTTGGCCTACAAGGCCCTTGTTGAAAAACAATCTGGTCATCAAATTATTAAGTTAAGATCTGACAATGGAGGAGAATATGTTAACAACAAGTTCACTACTTTTTGCACTGAACAAGGAATCCAACAACATCACAATGTTCATATACACCACAACAAAATGGTGTAGCTGAATGGAAGAACCACACTTTAAAAGAAATGGCTAATTGTGTGATCCAATCTAAAGGACTAAGTCTTCAATATTGGGCTGAGGCTATAAATTGTGCAAATTACATAGTTAATCGCACACCCACTAAAGTTTTACAGGGTATAACATCGGAAGAAGCATGGAGTAAAATTAAACCAGATGTAAGTCACTTTCGTGTGTTTGGTTGTGAAGCATGGGCTCACATTCCAGATGAAAAACGGAAAGCATTGCAACCTAAAAGTGAAAAGTGCATATTTGTTGGATATTCTGAAGATGTAAAAGGTTATAGACTTCTTCAGCCACATTCTCATGATATAATCATTAGAAGAGATGTTAAATTTGATGAAAATCTCTTGGCATGTGAGCCTAACTTGGCGGGTGTGCCATCTTTGGCATGCGAGCTTGATTCGGCGATTGTGCCTTCTTCTTCTTCTTCTTCCAGCTTCCTTGTGTTTCCAACTCTAGTTTCTGATGATGACAGTGAGGATGAAAATCCACCTCCGCCTGCTCATATTCCTCCAATTGCACCAACACCAATACTTCCTCGATGGGTCCGTTCAACATGTGAAGCAGCTGGTGATCTTGCCGGTGATCCTAGAGATCAACGTTGAACACGTTCTCAGTTTCAGTGAGCCTCTTCTCTTTTGGCTCAAGTTTCCGAGAATCATGATCCAGAAACTTTTGTAGAAGCTTCAGGAAATCCATATTGGGATGCAGCTATGGATGAAGAATATCGTTGCTTAATGGCGAACGATACTTGGGATCTTGTTCCTCTTCCAAAAGGAAGAAAACTTGTCAGATGTAAATGGGTCTATAGAACTAAGTATGCATCAGATGGAAGTGTTGAAAGACTTAAGGCAAGGTTAGTTGCCAAAGGATTTTCCCAAGTTGAAGGGATTTACTACAATGAAACCTTTTCCCCTGTAGCAAAAATGAACTCCATCCGCCTTGTTCTTTCCCTTGCAGCCTTACATAACTGGGAAGTCCATCAAATGGATGTCAAGTCTACCTTCTTACATGGTGATTTACATGAGGAAATTTACATGGAACAACCTCCTAGATATGTTCAAAATAACTCTAGCCTTGTTTGTCTCCTTAAGAAATCCTTATATGGCCTTAAGCAAGCTCCTAGAGCTTGGTATGCCAAAAATGGATAGGTTTCTCCTTGAAACTGTTTTTTCTAGATGCCATTTTGACCCCAATGTCTATACCAAGAAAGTAGGAAACCATTTCATCATAATTTT
>LPNX011093447.1:0-55641 GCA_001517045.1 Pseudotsuga menziesii | reverse complement strand
TTCAACTTCTCTTAGATCATACCTACCATTGATTCGTGGCTTAACACCTGATTGGTCTATGATCTCTATTTAAAGAGCATAGAGGGTCCTTGGCTAGTTAATCGATTATGAGAAGCTCATGTAACTTTCTTTCTTTTGCATAGTAAATTTCTCCAAGTAGCTATTTGGCTGGGGCCATGGACTGTTTCCCTCTTGAGGGTTTTAACCACGTGACAACCATTGGTGTGTTGATCTGTGATCTATTTGTGTGAAGCGGTTGCTGAAGGTGTTCGGTCTTTTGGGAGTACCCTGTGTACCCGAACACATTAAAAACACCGTGAAACCTTATCTTGACGACTTTCCTGCTCATTCGAAACAGCAGGATCACCATGTTGATCATCCGAGAGCCATTTTTCTCAGATGATGCCATTTTAACATTTGATTAAATCCACATAAATGTGTTTTTCATGTTGAGACCGACCAACTTCTTGGATTTATTGTGTCCAAGGATGGCATCTGTATCGACCCTCTAAAAATTGAAGCTATCCTGGCTCTATCCACCCCCACCAACATTACAGAACTCCAAAGTTTGAAAGGGAAGGAAAACTTTTACGTCGTTTCGTTTGCAATTATGCTGGAAAGACACAGAGTTTCATGCGATTGTTGAAAAATGATACCCCTTTTGTTTGGGATGACTTAGCGCAACACGCGTTTAACAACCTCAAACATTCTATTACACATGCACCTATGCTGCAACCACCAGATTATACAAAGGATTATTCCCTGTATGTGGCTGCATCCCTTTAAACCATTGATATGGTCTTAGTCTAGACCGACGAAAATGATCAAGAACATGTGATATATTACGTAAGTAAGAGTATTTTAGATTAAAAAACCTGCTATTCAAATGTGGAGAGAGTATTTTAGATTAAAAAACCTGCTATTCAAATGTGGAGAAACTTGCTTTGTCCTCGGTCATCGCGATCCATAAGTTCCGTCATTACATTTTGCTCCGTACAACTACTGTTTACGCGGAATCTAACCCCATGTATTATATCTTAACTCGTCAAGTACTTAGGGGCAAATACTCATGCTGGATTGTCATTCTTCAGGAGTTTGAGTTGGAATTTGCCCAAAACTAGTTCTAAGAAGTCCCTTGTATTCGTTGATCTTATGTGTGACCTTCCCCGTATTACCGAGGGAATGGAGCCCATTGATTCATTTCTCGATGAATCTTTGTTCTTCATTAGTACGTATAACCCCTAGTATGGATATCTCATTATCTATCTCTAGACTCAATGATATTATCCTGATGCAACTCTCGATGAGTGTCGTCGCATCTACCACCAAGCCAAGTATTATCTCATTATCAATGATACATTATATCACTGTGGAGTTGACTCCATATTATGACGATGTCTCACTCATGATGAAGCTAAGATCATTTTAAATGATTGCCACTCTATATTGGCTACTACCCAAAAGATTTTGCGTGCCAGGTATTTTTGGTTGTCGATCCTCAAGGATTGTATTGAAACTATCAAAAAATGTCCGCCTTGTCAATTATTCACATCCAAAAAGAGCACCCACCTAGCTCTGCTACATCCTATCGTAGCAGTTGGCCCTTTTACAAAATGGGGCATAGACTTTGTGCACTGTAGACCTACCTCAACTAGGGGGCATGGATACATTATTGTGGCTGTGTATTACTTCACTAAATGGGATGCAGCTATTCCCATATATGCCAAAGACGAAAATAAAACTGCTCTTTTTCTTTTTAATCATATTATTGCTAGATTCGATATTCTTAGGACCATCGTGACCGACCATGGGTCACATTTCCAAAAGAAGATGAGGGAAGAATTAAGTGAAAAATTAGGGTTTCTTCATGATAACTCTACACCTTAGTATCCACAGGCCAATGTCTAGGTTGAAGCAATCAATAAAGTCTTTAAAAATATGCTTCAATGGATGGTAGGGCAGGCTAAGTCTAATTGAAATTTGCAACTTTTTTCTACGCTTTGGGCCTATAAGACTACCGTGAAAAATTCCATTGGTTTCACACCATTCCAATTGGTTTATGGATTAGTGGCCACTCTTCCAATAGAATGTGATATTCCTTCTTTGAAGCTCGCTGTAGAACTTTTTCCCAACACCACCCTAGAAGAAGAATGGTTCCTGTACTTAAACAAGCTTGACAAAACTCTTCGTGATGTTTCCTTAGCAAATGAGGCACAAAAATGATGAATGAAATCCCAATATGACAGATCTGTTCAACCCTGCTCTTTTAACGAAGGAGACCTGGTCTTGACCTATGACCAGAAACACGATAAGTTGGGGGCAGGGAAATTAGAATCTATGTGGCATGGGCCTTATGTTATCGGTCGTGTTTTGGAGAATGGAACATATGAGTTAATGGATTATGACGGGATACCCTTGGGAGAGCCCCACAATGGGCTCTACCTCAAAAGATACTATGCCTAGGTCATCTAGCATAGTTTTATTGTAAATATTGTTTATAGATTGCTCTGTGTTTCTTTAAAAAAGTGTGGTTTTTGTGTGATATAAGATGTGTTTTTCACAAACCTACTTACGTAAGTCCTATGTTTAATGGACATATGACCACCTTTATCGGTTTCGTGGATGGTGCTTGCATCGATAGCTTGGGTGCTGTACTCTCCTACAGGTGATCTAGTGAGTTCACGGGGTACTTGTTTGGGTCCCTCCAACAACAATCTCGCAGAGTATCATGCGGTGATTGGATGGTTGATGGAAGCCCTTGCTAATGATGTAATAGAAATTAGTGTTTACTTAGACTCGGAGTTGGTTGTGCATTGGTTAAACCAAGTCTACACCATCAGGAAACCCCTACTCCTTCATACATTTCGAAGAGTCAGGATTTTAGAAAGGTATTTTGAGCAAGTTTTTTATCAACACGTTCTGAGACATTTAAATTCCATGGCAGATTCCATGGAAAACTTTGTCTTAGATTGGTATATTTCTCATAGTTAAGTTCATTTTAACATAAAATTCATGTATTTAGATTCATAGTAGGAATTCATTCACACATCACATTTGCACAGAAATTTGTATATACAAGTTTTTTCATATATATATAAAAAGGTAAAGCTGAGATACAAAAATGACTAAAGCATCAAGCCTCCATATCACCTAGAGTTTTGCACTATCATAGTTTCAAATACATATGTATATGGGGAAAAAAATTGAAGCTTCAAAGATTTCAAAACATGGGAGCCACTATAGGCTAATCCTCATGATCATGCTCATGGTAGCACATCACAGATCGAGCCACTCTACAGAGTAGCCTGCCAAAGCGGCCTGAAATCCCTGTAGTCTAGCGTTGGTAGCGGCTAGGTAGGTCATCAATGGAGATGTCTAAAATCCCCACAGTAAAAATATATAGATTCTACTCCTTCTCATCAAGCTCCTCATCTGCCTTGGTACAGGGGATCACCATCTCTCAGACTGCTCCATGCCTCTCTATAGGCGAGGATCCAGTTGGATGGGAAGGCCCAACATCTACACAAGAAATTTTTATACATCTAAGCATTACAACATAAAAATCAAATCTAAAATTAAATTTATAGAAAAACATGGATAATGGTTTCTTTCTTACCCCGGTCATCCCACTCCTCCCCCTCTGGAAGCAGAAGATCAGGATCCTCACGGAAGTCACTCCCCATGTAGGCATAGTCCCCCACCATCAAAAGTTGGCTTCTCAGCCAACAGAAAAAGGCTGGCCCATAGGTAAATCCAGGGCCTCCTCCATCACCATGGTGGGAAATGACGTCTACCCACCTGCTTATCCTAGGATCCTAGGCATCCAATCTCTCCAGTGGAACCTGGGGTCTCATCAATGGGACCCTCTCTAGGAAGAAATATACTACTATCGCCCCATAACCAAACTACTTCATCTCACCTGTCCTACACTTGGTCAAGTGATATTTTAAGCTAACCAATAGACCCTCACTCTAGTTGAATACAATGGGAGCCATACACTCCAAGGAATATGGTATATGCACCCGGTGGTCAAATGAGCGGACCTAGTGCCTGTAACCTTCTCGATGGTAAAGGATACAATCCTCAATGCTCTGTTTATAATGTGCTTGATGGGAATATTCCCACCAACTAAAAGAGTCCCAATTGAGCAGTCGTCATCAATCATGTCATCAATAGATGCCTCACCACCTCGTGGTCCTGTCAATGTCACAGGTCTTCCCCTATAGGATGGACCAGTCATAAAATATATGTCTTCTACATCTATTGTGAGAGTGTGGGTACCCACTACAAAATGTTGTTGGCCAGGATCGCACATCCGTATTATATGCTCCAACAGTCGCACATAGGATGTCATCCCTGGTATCCGAAAAAATTTGAGGAGCCCACACTCACGGAGGGACCTCAAAGTGACTGGGTCATTTCTTTCCTGGAGGTCATCCATCTCATGTTGTCTCTCTTTCCATATGTCCATCTTGCTTCCAATTTTCCCTGCAAAAACATTTAAACATCCATTAGAAGCAAGTATAAATTGTTTAATGAAGGAAAGACCACTTAAAATTGACTGTGCATGGATTTTTTGAGTGTCACGGCCGCTAGCGCACTGTCTGCTATAGGAAAGAGCACGTACAACTTTTCCCCTCGGTGATAGAGTGCCTTTAGTTCCCTTTCCTCTTTCGAGGGATGTGTTGACGCATCTCCTGAAAGGGAAAAAGGTGCCATATTTTATGCACGTTGCCCCCTTGGGGATTTTCCCGAAAAACCAAAAAATTAACCTTTAAAACAAGAAATGCACCAGTGAAAATGAAGGGATAACACTTAGATTACCTGGTCCGAATGGTTTGCTCAGAGGGGGTCCACAACTCCCAAAATATGCAAATGAAAATTAACTATTTTCCACGAATTTCACTCTTACTATGGTAAAAATTCACTATTTACCCTCCTTTTATAATAATTTTGATTTTTATTTTCATTATTAAAGTCAAAATATTTTAATTTTAGGGTTTTTTACCATTTACTTTATATAGTTTTATATGAAATTGGTCTTGACTTGATTTTTAAAAGATTCTAGGTCGTATTTATGAAGCATCATGGTTATGTCGTAAGTTTATTTTTTCTTTTTCACGCTTTGGGATAAGATGAAAAAGTATCGAGCGCCGTTTATACCTTTGACATGCTCGTTAAAAACCTAGTAAAATGGTATTTAGTATACTTTTTCTGTTTTTTCAGACTTGTTGAAAGTGGTTTATGAAAAACATGACTTTTTATGGAGCCACATTTAAACTCTTTTCAGGCTCCTTAAAAAGTGAAAAGATTGCTGAGTGAACTTGTATTCTTCACGCTCATAAAAGTACTTGAAGAGTCATTTTTCTGACGATAGTTTACCCCTTTTTAGGTTTGAATTGACTAGTTACGAAAAATGAATACTATAGTTGATTTCAGCTAGAAGAGTTATCTTGGGTATTATTTTATACCTTTTCGGGCCCTAGAGACTAAATCATACGAAAAAGGACCTTTTGTATTCTTCTTTTGTTTTAGTTCAGACTCTCTAAACATTAACGATACCGAATTAGCTTTCAATAAATTTGTTAAATTAAACATTGAGAGACCCTCTTTTGGGAATGATCCTCTCCTTTCTTAGGTTCCTAAAACATATGATAATGGACTCATCTTCTGATGAGCTACAACGAGTGTTTGTTACCCTCTTTGAACTTGTAAAAATGAAAAGAGGCACTCATCCTTCTTGATAGGGAAATTAAGGGAAAGGGGAATATATTTTCATTTGTATCAATGGCAGTTCATAGTCCACCTTTGAACATGGCACCTGTCTGCATTTGCATTTCTGAAAAGTTGGGTATTCAAATTGTCTCTGAGTTGATCCACTTTCGTGAGTCACCCGACTCCTTTGAGTCAATCCAAAGAATGCACTGTCATATTACTTGCATTACATCTGGTTTCTGTCTCGTCAAGTCAATGCTGCCAAGTCATTTGTCATGCCACAATTTGTTCAAAGGATGTATCTTTTGCAATCTAACTTGTCAGTAACTTTACCTTCCTATAAAGTTGGTTGTGTCTGAGTTAGTATCATGGTTGTTTCATCACTTAATAATCAAATTTTGTTCCATGTTTTCTGTTGATGATGGGGGAAATATCATGGCCCTCCTTCGACGAATCTATTCCTATCGACTTCAACACATCATCCAAGAATTATATTTAGAAACCAAGTCAAAGTACCTTGAAGCCTGCATGCCTCAATGGCAAGTTTCCTCACTTTCGATAGTATTTTTTCATCAGTGACCTCTGATCAAAATATTCTCTCAAGTTTTTGACTTCAAAACCTTTATTCACACTTGGGAGAATGTACTGAGATACCTTGGGGATCATTAACACCAATGGTGATTTCCCTCGCACTTGTTAACAATTTACATTAATGACTGGTAATCAAGTGGTTTCTACCATTTTCAACACCAAGACATCTATTCACATGGTTAAAATCGTATCATTTGGGGATTTGAATGAAGACCTTGAGCGATTAGGCTTCATCTGCATAATTGCCTATCCTCGGGTTGCGATGGAAGATTATTTCAAGTCATGACATGGATCCACATTGTATGTTTGGTAGCTGTGTCTAGTATTGAGTTTGGATAACATAGATCTACTTTGTATATTCTGTAGCCATGTTCCGCTTTCTACGTTATTGATCATGGATCTAAAATTTATTATTGGTAGCCATGACATATTCATGTTCATGGATCTACAGTGTATTGGTCAAAATCCATGATTAAGTCAAAAAATTTAGTTACTGGTCTTATGTCAGTTGTGAAATCATTTCTCTTTGCCTTTGATACCAGGCTGATGTCTAGCAAAGTATTTTACCTATCGCATCCTTCTAGCTTCATACTTTGGGAGGCATTCTGTTGCACCTAAAATATCCATTGATTCCTGAGCACCCTTTAGAGAACTTGTCCAGGTATTCTTCTGGATGTTTTTTCCCACTATTGAGTAGGTTGGCGCACTTTCTCCCTTATGATAGAGCGCCAGATCTTGTTGCCTCTTGACATCAGGCGCTGCCAGCGCCTTTATCCAATTCACAAGGAGCATCGATGCCTTTACCCTCTGTACAGAAAGTGCTGACAGAGCTAAAATGGGAAAAACTGAAGTTTCGAGAAGCTTCCATACGAAATCCCTCATGGAGTTGGTTCCTATCAGCCAGGTAGAGGTTGCATTTGACCTCCTCACCTATATGGATCATCCCCTATCCATTTCCTAAAGAATCTCATCCCATGTGGACCTTCCTTGGCCTATAAAATAATCCTTCATGGAGTGAGTGAGGGGAAACCAAGAAGAACATCCTTATGTTGTTGGACTGAAGTCTGGTATTGGGGAAAAGTAGAGTGACTTTGTGTGCAAAGATATTTTTGTGAGTGTGTTGTAATACCATTGTGTAAGACAAAGCTAACAACATCAAGGATTTGGTTGTAGCTTTACCTTCTTATTTGATTAATAGAAAAGTGTTCCCCTTTCCTATATTTGATTTGTGTTAATATCAATTAAATATTGTTGTATTCCTTGATCACTAGCATAGATTGTTAATCTATCTTGTTACTCTCATATTGTTGTCTTGTTTTCTTGATGCTTCTTTACAGGTATTGTAGATCGCATGGAGAACAATGGAACAAGGAATAAATATTGCAAGATCTGAGGTATAAGAGTGATTTCATTAGTAGATTAACCATCTAGGGAAAGGATATAATGTTGTGGTGTTTTGTTCTATTCTTGTACCATACAAGGTAGAGGAACAAGCGGTGTCCGCACCAGTTGCAGAATTCCTACAAACACATGTACAATAAAACAAAGGATTTAGGACTGATAGGTTTAAAATATTCATATTGAGCGGGTTTACTTGATGATAGGAAATATACCGGAAGATATATTTTCAGCCTTGTTACATGTGTAGTTTCTTGGCAGTATAATAAGAAATAAACTATGGAAAAATTGTCCTTTGAACTAGAGTACAAAGTAGCAGTGATTATAGTTTGCTAGGTTCTGTATTTTCCAAGAGTGACTTATTGATTTGCAAGTGAAACAATCCAATAGACAATCATTTATATTCATAAGACCTCCATACACAAAATGGATGCTATCAACGATGCATTCCATAGGATGAATGTAATTAGCAACACATTTTATACACCAGGCACAATCACCAATGCGTTATTTAATCCATATAATCCCTTAAAATCCATTAGAAGTTATGATATCACAATTTGGTAGTGAGTTTTAGTGTTTGATCACAATATGCATTCTGTTGGTTTAGATCCAACAACAAAGTACCTAAACTCAAAGAGTTTGAAATCGAAACCCACCAGAGATGGCCATGAAGTAAAACACACCCAATGAGAAATGTAGTAGATAGTATATGTTTATTGGAACACAAAGACCATTGTTTATGCAACTTGAGAGCTATCTCCTCTCCTATTACAATCATTCCATTTTTTTTTCCAGAAAAAATAAAATATTTTTTATTAATATAGGAAAAATTAGTATAAATCTTCTTAATATTGGATTAAGCAAATGTTCATTCCAATGAAAATCCACATGAACTGGTTGAACAATAAATATATCGTATACAAATAGGGAGCTTCATGAGCTCTGTGTTAAGTTTAGTTTTTCAACAATTGAAGCCTTTTTTATCTGTCAATGATCCATTTTCAATAATTGCTCCTTTGGGATAAGCATCTTCACTTGTTAGATAAGTAGGTTCTATTGATTTTTTTCAATAACAAAAATAATCTCAATTTCATGATCAACTTGTATATCAAGTAGCATGGTATCTCCCCCATGCATTAAGGATTCAAATCAGGAACAATTGCTTAGGAAAATCGACAATTCAAGCTCTAAACTTTGTTCCTCTTCCTCATAATGAGCATAATCATCATTTGAACCATCTAAATCATCACTAGATGTTGAGTCTCGAGTAAGATTAGAGAATATTCCATATTTTCGATAAATCCTTGGAATGTATCGCTTTTCCTCTGGAAATTGAACCCAAGAGATAGATCAATTACAATCACAAAATTGCTAATCAAACATGCAAAATTCACGCAAAAGGAGACTGAAATTGGAGCATAACTTAATACTGTATTGAATAAGTGTACATTAGCCAACCATATGAAGTAATAGGCTTATAAAATATATAATTACATGAGATATTCGAAAGCACTAGGATTCTATTCGAATTGGTCAAAAAGAAGGCTTACTAAAACAAGTCAAATCCCCCATAGGTGCAAAAAGGACTTTCCAAATCCATGAATATCCTCACGAATTAGATAAAGAAAGTGGGAAAGCTAATGTGTGATGGAAAGAAAACTCATTCATGCTTTTGTATGGAGAAAAGGAAGGAGGATGATGTGGTCAAAAAATAAGGCAAGTTCCCCTAGACTAGCTTTTCCTTTATGCCTTAAATCAGATGTAAAGCAAGGCATCTTTCAGAAAAAGCAGATATGCACTTTAAGGAATCAGGAATAAAGTAGACATGCTAAATATGGTTCTAGGATGATTCCAAAGCACTCCATGACCCAATTTAGCAAGTATTGACTTCTAGGAACATGTAGAAGTCAACTGACATAGAGAGGGAATCTAGGATTCTAGGAATAAGACAAAAATGATTTAATTAATGTCAAATATGGGTAACTATGGGTTGATTATTCTAACACCCCCCCTTAATCCTTACTTTATGAGTAAATATCAGAAAATTATAGGGCCTAGCAACAAGTATTAGTCACCCTTTTACATACTGCATGTCCATACAACCAAGGAAAGAGGCAAAAACCCAGTGGGAAAATCCTCCCTTAAACATGGAGAGGAAATTTTTTTTTTGGAAACATTGTCATCAATCATTCTTCACCACATGATCAGAAATCCCCAGCAGTGATTTGAGATTACTGAAGGTCTTCTCACAGAATACTTTGGTGAAGATGTCTGCTACTTGTTCTGAAGATGCACAGTAGAGTAGAGCAATGGTACCATCATGAACAAGTTCCATGATATAGTGCATATGGATCTCAATGTGCTTGCTTCTTTGTCTTTGAACTGGATCAGTGGATATTCCAATGGTGCTTTGATTTTCACAATAGATGACTATTGAAAACTCTGATTCGAACCACAAAATCCAAGTATCCCCTGCAACCATAAACATTGAGTAGCTGCATTTACAACTCCTCTATACTCTACCTCTGTAGATGAGAGTGCTATGGCAATTTGCTTCTTACTTGACCAAATGATTGGTCATTTTGGAAGCATGAACACATATTTTGAGGTATACTTTCAATCTGTGTTGTCACCTGCCCAATCGCTTTCAGTAAATCCAACTAGCTCTAAGTCAGATTTTGCTTTGTAGAAAATCCCATGAGTCCTTGTTCCCTAAACAAAGTTTAGGATCCTCTTGGCTACTCTCCAATGGATCTCATGAGGCTGATCCATGTATCTTGAAGCCACACTAATTGCATGAGATAAGTCAAGTCGAGTATGTGTAAGATAAAGAAAACACCCATTCAACTTCCTATACAGTGTATTATTTACCATAGGAGAAGAACCTGCTTCTTCAAGCTTAACTCCTGAAAGGAATGGAGTCTTGCTTGGCTTGCAATCCTTCATGCTGAACTTGATGAGAAAATCTGAAGCATAATTTGACTAATGAACCTTGATTCCATGTTGGGATTGAGCAATTTCGAGACCCAAGAATTGGATCAACAAGCCCAAATCTGTCATAGAAAAGGCATGGTTCATTGCATCCTTCAAGGAGGCAATCTATTTCTTTGAACTTCCTGTAATTGGAAGGTCATACACATAGAGAACAATAATCATTAAAGAACCATGAATCAGCTTCAAATAGACATTAGGATCAGACTTGCATCGAACAAAACTCTTTGACAGTAGAAGGCTATCAATCTTGGCATACCAATCCTTGGCGGCTTGTTTGAGCCCATACAATGATTTCTTCAACCTGCACACTAAAGATGGATTAGATACAAAACCTTCTGGTTGCTGCATTTAAATCTCTTCGGTCAGATCTCCATTCAGAAAGGCACACTTTACATCCATGTGATGTACCTCCCACTCCTTCGAAGCTGTAATGGCGAGGGCAATCCTTATGGAGTCCATATTTTCCACTGGTGAAAATGTTTCATTGTATTCAATACCATGTACCCGAGAGTAGCCCTTGGATACCAAGATTGCCTTATATTTCAAAGGTGAACCATCAACAACAAACTTAGTTTTGAATACCCACTTACACTTCACTAGCTTCCTCCCTGGGAGAAGATCAACCAATTCCCATGTGTTGTTCTTCTGGAGCGAGCTGAATTCTTCTTTCATGGATGTTTTCCATGTTGGATAATGTGCTGCATCTTAATAAGTATGTGGATCAGAATCTATCATCAAATAACACTTCTCAGCAAAGAGAGGATCTTTCACACAAAGGGCACTCTCAAATTGAGATCTAGTCCTCCTAGTGTCATTAGGATTTATAGCTAGTTCCCCAGCTGCGTGAATGGTCCTTGCTGCCCACTTTGGTCTTGTAGGGATGTTAGGATCTGCAATTAATTCATCATTATCAGACATATCAGAATAAGAAAACTCATTAGTCTCTTCACTTACAATCAATGGCTGTGGTGGTGAAGAGGACTCTCCAACTTCAACTAATGCTAAGGGCTCTTCTTCGAACTGAACACTTCTTTCAATGAAATATTTGTTTGTTATCAAGTTTATCAAATTGTACCCTTTTGAATATTCAGAATACCCAACAAATAGTCACTCTTGGCTTTGGGGTTGCAAAGCCTTCCTCTTTTCAGTTGGAATTTTAGCCCAAGGCTTTGAGCCAAAAATCCTGAAATGGGTCATGTCTAGCTTGTGCCCACTCCAAGATTCAAAAGGAGTCACACCATAAAGTTGCTTATGTGGCACCCTATTCTGTATATAGGATGCATAGTTTATAGCTTTGGCCAAAAATTTGGTGGCAAATTCTTAGCCTCCATACAAGTTGAGATCTCCTTCAGTGATCTGTTCTTCCTCTCGTGGTGTGTAAGGGATAGAATGGTGCATCTGGATAACTTCATCCTTGCAATACTAGATGAACTCAGACTTGAAATACTCACCACCATTGTCAGATATGAGGATCTTGAGTTTCCTCCTATATTGGTTTTCAACCAAGGCTCTAAAGACTTTGAAGAGGTCAAAATTTTTAGACTTATGCTTTAGGAAGTGAACCCAACAATACCTAGAAAATTCATTTATGAAGGTGAGTGCATATTTGGCTTGAATCATGAACATATGAGGGAATGGACTAGAAATGTCACTGTGGATCAATTCAATAGGTGCAGAGGTTCTCTCATGACTAGCTCTCTCATACTTGTGCTCTGGATGTTTTCCTAGGATACAACCTTGACAAAATCCCTTAGAAAACTTTATCTTTGGTAACCCTATGACCATGTATTTTTCACTCAAATCAAAAAGATACTTGTAGTTAAGATGGCCAAATATTTCATGCCAAATATTGCTTGCTTCATTAGCACGAGTAAGAAGAGCAGAGGGGTTTGAGTAGGGTAGAAAATGGGAAAACTTGTATACCTTTGAAGTGTGATCAACCTTTTGCTACGACTTTACCATTAGAAATCTCAGTGATTTCAACTTCATTGGGGGAGAAGATGACTTTCTTTGGAGACCCAGTGTGATTCATCTAATACACTAACAAGAGATTAGAGGCAAGACCTAGAACATACATCAGATTATTTAACTTACCATGGTCAAGATCAATCCTACCCTTTCCCATACTGTCAGTCAGAGAGTTATCTCCCAAAACTATTGGAGGACCTTTTGACATGTCAAGAGAAGATAATATCTCTTTTGTCGAAACCATATGTCTACAAGCTCCAGAATCAATGATGAAACTAGGTGAGCTTGAGGTGCCAGCAACCAAGGCATGTACTCTCTCCTTGTCTTCTGAATTTCATCCTCCTTCCCTCTTCTTTGAGCAATCAGGAAGGGATATGTTGTTCTTCTCCAAGAGTTGGGTCAACATGTCTATCTGCTTCTTCATACAAGAGTTCTCAGGATGATAGCCCTTACTACAGTATGCACACTTGATCATTTCTCCTTTGTTCTTCATCTTCCAGGGGTTCTTCTTGGAGCTTGAGGACTCCTCTTGAGAATTTGCCTTGTCTCTCTTTTGCTCAGGTGGCTTTTTAGCTTTTTTCTTGCTTTTTGAATCCACCTTCAAATATCCAGCAACCAAAGCTTGGTCTTTGGAAGGTTTGATGGTCCCCATCATCACCAATTTATCTTGCTCCTGAGTGAGGGATTCCATGAACTCAACAAGCTTAGGCATCTTCCAGGTTCGAGCTATCAGTTTAGTGGCATAGAAGGTTGAAACAAAAACTGAATAGTCAGGACCAAGCTTTGAGAGAATGGCCAAAACTAGTTGCTTCTCCTTCTTTTCAATCACACATTGTTTTAAATGCAAAACAAGGGCCTTAAACTTGGTAAAATAGAGTTGCAATGATTCGAAGCTACTGGGATTCAAGGAGATCAATTCATTTTCCATTTGATGTCCTCTCATCTCATCTGTCTTTCCAAAAATATCTTCAATCTTCTCCCACACCTCATTAAGAGATGTCAATGAATCAATATGGAAGAGGATGTCTCTTGAAATACTCAGACACAAAAGACCATAGGCCTCATCCCTCCTGTTGTGCCATTTGATTTTCTCTATGGTTGCATTGGGATCTGCCTCAGTAGCCATGGTAACCCTGTAGATACCTTTCTCTCTCAACAATATCTCCATATCATCTTTCCATTCAAATAAATTTAATGGAGTCAAGATGATCCTTTGAGATTGGTCCATATCTCAGCTCATGTGCCCTTCAATCAGCAGAATGCGCTCCCAGTAAGTGATGTCGAACCTGCAATAACAATTTGGAAGGAGATAAATCGATCCAAAAATGCTATGATACCATGTGGAAATTGAACCCAAGAGATAGATCAATTACACTCACAAAATTGCTAATCAAACATGCAAAATTCACACAAAAGGAGACTGAAATTGGAGCATAAATTAATCTTGTATTGAATAAGTGTACATTAGCCAAAAATATGAAGTAATAGGCTGATTAAATATATAATTACATGAGATATTTGAAAGCACTAGGTTTCTATTCAAATTGGTGAAAAAGTAGGCTTACTAAAACAAGTTAAATCCCCCATAGGTGCAAAAAGGACTTTCCAAATCCATGAACATCCTCATGAATTAGATAAAGAAAATGGGAAATCTAATGTGTGGTGGAAAGAAAAATCATTCATGCTTTTGTATGGAGAAAAGGAAGGAGGATGATGTGTTCAAAAAATAAGGCAATTTCCCCTAGACTAGCTTTTCCTTTATGCCTTAAATTAGATGTAAAGCAAGGCAGCTTTCAAAAAAATCAGATATGCACTTTAAGGAATCAAGAATAAATAATACATGCTAAATATGGTTCCAGGATGATTCCAAAGCCCTCCATGACCCAATTTAGCAAGTATTGACTTCTAGGAACATGTAGAAGTCAACTAGCATAGAGAGGGAATCTAGATTCTAGGAATAAGACAAAAATGATTTAATTAATGTCAAATATAGGTAACTATGGGTTGATTATTCTAACATGTCCAAGCATTGGTGCATCTTCAACCTTCTTCTTTCCACCATCCATTCTTCTCATAAACAAGTTTCTTTGCAATATACCAAAAAATCCTTAAAGCAATAGTAATTCTCCTTTAGTCTTAAGGGCTTAGTAGCTCCATGGTAGTCATACATGGGAGGTTGAAAGGTATAACCAATGATGTGAAATGATGGTGCTAAAATGGGCATGAGAGTATTTTTTCATACTATATACATATCATTGAGGCAAGGTGTAATTGTTTACGTATAGCACTTAGATACATGATATTTTTTATTTTAGATCTAATCTTCTTTGTTGTAATATTATTTTGATTTATGTGTTTACCGATGAAATTGTTTTTCCAAAATATTGATGTCTAAATATTCACAGGAATTTAGTTGTAGTTTCATTCATTGTAAACATATCCATTGATTATTTTGATATGATCACAAAGATTTTCCAATTGCATAAGAGACCCCATACCAAGTTGATAAGATTGAGCCATTTTACTTTACCTTAAACCCCTAGTTCCTTTAATATTGGCAGCAGAGCAAGAGTAATACTCATATCTAAACCCAAGTTGAAATCCACAGTGCACATGGCCTTGAGGCCCTTGATATGGCATTGGTTGAGCCCTTAATCAATGCCTTTGGTTTGTATACATGTGCCATGGACTCATGGTGATGGTTCAAGTTCCATGTGCATCAAGATTTTGATTTCTCTTATCATTGAAGATAAGAGAAACATTAAAACACGTGCTTTAGGTATGAATAGTAAAGAGATACATGTTAAGCTAGTCCATTTTTCAAATCCAATTCTAGCAAAGGATTAGAGTTTTGAATTGCTAGGGTGTTTGAATTACACCTTTTATATCTTTTTCTTTTGACTATAATGAGTAAATTCAATAATTGGGTCTTAGCATTTGCTAATTCTTGTACTCATGAAAAACAAAGTGGATATAAGATAAGATACTTTTATAAATATACAACAAATGACCACAAAAGTAGGTCAATAGGACTAAAAGCTACACCTAATGGGAATACAATGTGGGACTACAAAAGAAACTCCTATATCAATGTTGGAAGCAAAATAAGGTGAAAGGAAGGAAAAACATAACTAAGTGTCTAGATAATCTTTTCACTAACAATCTAACCAAAATAAAGCATAATCATACTATAGAAATTCCAAATATAGAATATCATGGCACTCTGTGTGTGTGTGAGAGAGAGAGAGAGAGAGGCTTGTTGGTCTTGATGCTTCAAGGTGAAAGGGGGTGATGATTTATTAATAATGCATAGCAAATGATGATCTTTCATATTGGTTATGCACATTGCAAAACAATTACTTTTTGTATAGTTATGCTTAGCTTTTCAGTTTTTGTGGGATTCTATGTTTGCTTAAATTTTTTACTCATCATTGGGATATCTTAAAAAGAAACATGTTATACTTCATGTACACATGAAAAATAAAGTGGATATATTTTATTAATAGGGTAATCCAAATGCGTGTCTATGATTTCTATGATTTACATCGTAAAACTGCTACACCATGTTGTTGTTTTATTTCACACACCTGGGGGTTAAGCGCAACATAAATATTGAAGCTTCTAGGTGTAACCTTGGGAGCAAGTCTCAATTCAAGTACTGTCACTTGATATTGAATCCTCTATTTAGGAAAAACTCCTAGCGAAGGCAAGGGGGTGGTCCCTAAGAAAGAGTTTAACTAAGGTTGTTTTGTTTTAGTCGTTAATTATGGAAGTAATTTTTTTCTAGGAGTTTTTGAAGTAAAATACTGAGGCAAGACTATTGCAAATTTAGATAAATATTTCACCATCATATTATAATAACATAAACACACAAGGATTAGAAACAATAAGAAACTAATAATAATCGACATTAGAATGTTGCAAATTTAGATTAGTGCTAATGGAGCCAGAAATAAAGAAATAATGTTGTTGAAAGATGAAATGTTTTGCAATGTGCTCTTGGTCAATTTTAATTATATAAAGATGAATTGAGTTATGGGAAGGGGATTCTCGATATACTCTAAATTACTCAAAATATGTCTAGAATATGACGAAGGTGGTTCTTCACAAAAAAATGTGGGCTGAATTGGAGTCTCTGAGAGGTGTCCAACACTACACCAACAAAAGTGTAGCTTGATGGTATCTCGAGGTCACTATTCAATGGTTCCTGCTTCCTTTGAAGAATTTTCCCACGATTTTCAGATGTCACTACATTGGATTTTCGTAATGTTTTTTGGGAGTTTATTTTATTAATGTATTTGAAGTTAATGTATGGAAATTAGAAAATGTCGCAAATCACTTTTGATTCCCCAAGGACCTGGGAAATCCCGCAAAGGGGAAGAGCATACATGAGGTTTATGATGAAGTGTTTATTCCAATTAAAGAAAGAAAATATGTTGTAAAAGAAAGTAAACTAATTAAAAATTGAATTCGCAAATTATGTGTCACTTTCTGATCATCCACCAATAATCGAAAAAACCTTTGGTTGGTGGCAAGAGCATACTCCGTGGAAACTAGTCAGGTATGAAATTATTACTTTATTCTAATATGAAATAAAGTAAAATTAGATAAACTATCTGGCCTTTCTAGAAGGCAAATTGTGTGCATGTGTTGGTTGGAAAAAAGAAAACCACAAAGGACACTGCAAATCCCCCTAGGGGGGATGGAGTGCGTGCATTGTGTGGCCCACTTGATTTATTTATTATTAAAATTTACAAAGTAATTAAAATAAGAAATAAAAACTCACTTTTATCCTTGAAAAGGATCGAAAGGCTTACAATCTTGTTGGGAGAGAAAGGAATGAAGAAAGCGTATCAAAGAAGGATTTTTTTGGTGTCCCGAATGACCTGAAACTTGATTTTTTAGCAAGATGTCCTTATATTTTTCTTAAAACCTGATAAAAACCAGCTATAAAAATATTTTATAATCTCACAAATCACTCAAAACAAAATACATAATTTACACTCCTCAAAATGCTTGAAAAATGTGAATTTTTGCTTGAAAAAGGAACTTTGAGAAACTACTTTGGATCTAGTTCAAGATGAAACTTTTAAACAGTCCTAGTATGATATACATTCATAAGTAAAATTATATTTCAAATATCATTTTATTCATCTAACTTTTCTTAAGCATGAAGAAACAATAACCAAGAAAAAGATTGAATTTTTAAGGAGGGAGAAAGAAGTCCTCAAGCTCATGCTTGAATGGAATGGAGGAGAAAGATATGAAAAAAAAAGATGTTAAACACAAAAAATATTATGTTTTAAAAAGGATATGGATGCAACCAATCTCCAATATCCCTTCTACCTAAAATGATCCTACAGAATCTACACAACTCTTCACACAGACATTGTTAATCTAGTCAAGCTCACCAACATAAAGTAAAGAGAATATAAGTATAACTTACTACAATATATTTCTCTTACAATATTATGATTATAAAATTCAAATAATTAAGTTAACAAGTTCTAATACTTATTCAAACTAAACTAGATCTATGAAACATTACTTTACAAAAAGAAAGCATAGAATTTAGTCGATTTCCCCTTGAAATTCACAAAATTGCAAGCTCACTAGACGATGCCACACATTAGCTTCCAAATACTTCAATTTAATTAAACAATATTCAAAAACAAAATTACAATTGGAATATGTTCAATGCATCCTCCCAAATGTGGATCAAGGGGGTGCAATTTCCAATGAGGAGGTTGTTTTGGGGGTTGAGGAAATGGTGGAAGGGAGTTATAATTCATGGGAGGGGAGGATTACACCTCTAATAAGGTGTACCAATTTGTTTGGGAATATTCCACCTCCTCTAACCAACTCCTCCATGTGGAGGAATGCACCCTCCATGAGGAGAATGCGCCCTCCTTTGAAGGAGATGAGTAAGAACCCCTCTCTTGATGGCTGAAGATGCTCCTCTATGATCATAAATTCCCTAGAAAATATTCTCAACCTCCATAAAATCTCATATACAAGTCCTAGAAGAGATTTCTTTGATTTAGAAATTGGGTTTTCTCCAATTTTTCCATTTATTTGACTGTTTGAGTCATTTTGGAGAGAAAATCAAAATTAATAATTGAAAATTACTAATTTGACTCTCCAAAGTGGGTTTAGGGGTTAATTGGGTGCTCTGGGAAAAAACAAAAGCATCCCCATGACCAAATTGTCTCCCTAGGCCCAATTGTATAACCCTTTTATCTTTTACAATTAAAATACACCTTATCAATGATTTTATTAGAAATCTAAAAAATAAAAAATCCTAGGAAAGACTTAGCGCATGTCCATGAAACTTTGGGAATATGAATAACATGGTATAATACATAGACCCTAGGATTTAATAACCCTCCTAAGGTATAATCACCAACTTCACCATCCCGGGTTTGGAGGATTTTGTGTGAAAAAATTGAAAAGTATGTTGCTTAAAATAGTGTGATATAATTAATGATGGATAAAAACACTCAAGGATGATGACTTTGATGAACAAGTCCGAAAAAGAATTTTTTTTTACATAAGAAACCATCATGATATGCCATCTATTATAGTTCCCCCGAGGGGGTGTGAACATGTGAAAAAGGGACAACAACTTGCCCTCATGAAACCATGGAATTTTTGAGCATTGTGTAAGAACAATTGATTTGTTTCAGTCCTTGGTGGCTCACTTGAAAAATACCTTAAGTAAAACTTAATGGATAACAATTGGCTCCAACTATGGGATGTGCACTTGATTGATCTTCAATCAAAGAGAGTGGGTGAGAACCCTAGAATGTTTGGTTCTTGCAAGAAACTAAAGTGCATCATGAAATATAAGTTGCATCATAATATACAAAATAATATACAAAAATAATAGTACATAAAACTATGGTACACAAAACCATGCTACATAAATAATATACAACAATAAGATATGATATAAAAGGAAAAGAGTTTATAAAAGTCTTGATAATTCCACCTTGGGCATTATATAGGATCACTAAAGAAAAAATTCAACTATTTCCCATTCACTGGTAAGAGCAAATTTTCTCCTTCCATGGTGTTGAGAATAAATGAATTGGTGCCAACCACATCGTAAATGATGAATGGCCCCATCTAGAGACTATCGAACTTACCATATTTTCTTGGCTTCTCCCTTAATTTGTCCCATAATAAAATTATATCTCAAATCTAAAAGGCCCTTGGTTTTTTAGACTTGTCAAATTTTCTTTTAACCTTCTCTTAGTTTCCTATACTCCTATCAAGAGAATTCCTTCAGATTTCATCTAATTCAATTAACTAGTTTATTCTATTGGGCATGAAATCTTCTTCTAAACAGTATTCTTGAAACATATTATACAGTGGAAATTGTAGATTGATGGGAAAGGAAGAAGTTGAACCATATACCAACTCAAAAGGAGTATTTCTTATTGCACTTTTCTTAGTTATCATGCCATCCTAAAGTGCATATTTAATTTTACTATCCCAAGACTTCTTGTTACTTCCAACGATTTTCTTAAGGATGTTCATTAATTTTTTATTATTTGATTATTTAAGTCCATTTCCCTGAGGATAGTATTTGGATGAGTGGGATAGAAAAATGCCATATTTGAAGCAAAAGGACGTGAGCTCTGCTGAACTGAAATATTTGGCATTGTCGATTGTTATTTTATATGGAACACCGAATCTTGTGATTATTTTGTCCTCTAGGAATTCCATAATAACTTTATCAGTAGAATTTTTGGTGGGTATTGCTTCTACTCACTTGGTGAAATAATCAGTTGCCGTTAGGATCCAATAAAACCCATTGCTTGAATTGTCTTTGAATTTCCCAATTAAATAAATACCCCATTGTTGGAAAGGGGCTAACACCACAATTGGTTGCAAAGGAAAGGATGATAAACTTTGCTTTCCCTTGAATAACTTGCATTGGTGACAACTCCTTACAAACTTGTGAACATCTACAAATAAGTAGGGCCAGTAACAACCTACTCTAAGGATATCATGGGATATTGTGTCTGCTGCATAATCCCCCCCACAAAATCCTGCATGATGTTGAAATACTGAGAGGAGGGTGAATCAATATTTGCACAATATAAAAATTTTAATCAAAATCAAGTTGCTGATCTCCAATCACAACTTATCATCATTGTGTATGAAAATAACAAGCTGCACAGTACACAATAATTTTTGACATGGAAACCCAAGTCCTGTGGGTAAAACCACAAAAGCATTTTTAAAATAGTTTTCCAGAAATAAATGGAAGGAGGCAACAACCCCCTTATTACAATGACTTCAATTTTTCCAGCTACAAATGGAAGGAGGCTACAACCCCTTGATTTACAAGATACAACCTAAAGGAAGCTTCAACTCCCTAGTTTTCCAGCTACAACCTCCTTTCCTTGCCCTATCCTGCCACTTAGATAAGAAAAATATTACCAAACATGTGGAATTTTCACACACCTATCTCTGAACCTCCTCCTGCTAATTACCTATGTTATTCGTTCACTACCAAGTCATCCTTGTATAAGCCTTATCACTGCTACACACATTTCTCATGTACATACTCATCATACACAATCACTGAACACGTAATTCTTCTCTGAACATTAGACATGCATCATCATAATTTATCTTCAAATAGGATCGTCATAGGGTATGTATCCTTATCATCGTCATTACCAAGTGTTCATAATATAGAATTACATCATCAATATAAGGTGTAAGAGTGCATCATAAGAATCATCATAGTGTGTAATGGATCACAACTTCATACTTCAATTAGTACATTCACTTGCACATAAATACTTGTATACTTGAACACTTGTACACTGTACATACCCCTCTCATACAATACTGTTCATACTCTTACACTACATACTTGTTCTTTACTGTACATATTGTACATTACTAGCCACCATTGTACACTGTACAAACTATGTTACAACTTTAGATAGTACTCTTTGTCAATACATATCACTGATCATTGCTATTCACTTGTCATGTCTACTGTACATACACATATTTCTACACCACTGTATATTAATTATACATTATCATCATATTAAGACATGTACCCTCATCATACCAAAGTAGAGTATGAAAATACCTTACCTCATCATTGAGTTGTGCAGAGATAATCCCTAGAATAACACTGTAATGACCCCAAATAACAACTCGGATTGCTTTTCACTTGCACAAGAAAAATAGGACTGGTGTACTGTATGTTGGTAAAACCTTGTACTTTGGAGAGGCGTTGATTTTGTAGATAATTAGGGATAGATACACAACTCATGCTTCTTCCATATTCTACTGTACTGAGAATGTGTACTGCTATTATAAACTTTTCAATTTGAGACCCTTTAGTAGTCTAACAAACCCCCCCAAAAAATAGTGTAAAAATTTTGGGTATTCATCTCTCTCTGCTGCTTGGACCAACAAATAACACATCCAAAAAGTGTAATACTAGAAAAAATTTGAATCTGTACTTCTCTGCTGCCTCAGCCAAGTCTTGAGAAAAATCCTCAGTAAGATGGTTAATTTGTTGATGGTATAATGGCACAAGGTGTTAGTGTATTTGTACACTTGTTCTAGCGTGAGAAGGGGGTCAATAGGCCTAACTTCTAGAAGTTTTTGTTTTGTTTTAATTAAACTTTAATTTAATTTAAAAATAGATTTAACTTACATTATTTAATGGGGCCGATTTCATAAAAATGTTTTGTTAAGTCTTGAGAAATGTTTTATCATTAAAACTTAATTATTATTATAACCTTAACCATTTGTGTGTGTGGGTTCCCATTAAAATATTTAGCCACTTCTTGTCAACGTTGGAGGAATAAGGTGGTAAACTATTGTTTAGCACTTTATTTGTTTAATACTTTATTTCTTTTATTACTTGTTACAACTTTTAGGGTTTTATACATTAGGGCATCACCCTGAGGGATTCAAAGGCTAGTGTAAAGGTGTAGTGGACATAATTATGCAATATTAGGGTGTTATTAGTGTTTTAAGGGCAAGTAATACACCATAGGATAGAATGTATATTTAGGGACCAAAGGTAAGGGTTTAGGGCCTTTTGTTGGGTCATTAGAGTCACCACAAGTGAAGACACATAACCATTAAGGGTGGTGGTTCCTAGTCTTCTCCTAGGGTATCATGACCTCTATAAAACACAAATCACCAATGAAAGGGTCATTTGGACTCTTGCAATATTTTTCAACCCACCAAGGACACATTCTAGGGTAATAGGGCATGATTGTGGTACCAAGGAACACTAAAGAAACAACTGGGGAATCATAAAACAACTTAGGATTACTCAAACACTCTACAGGGTGTTCAAGGAATTTTCCATTTTCCAAATGGATCCAAGGGCTTCAAACTTGGGCTTGGACAAGGTCAAAAGGTCTCCTTTGACATTAACTAACTTCTTTCCCTCAGGGGCTCCTCAAGAGGCACCAATAAACACCGATACAAACTTGTTGGCATCAATGAAAATTCAACCAACAATATCCCCCTTTGTTATTGATGACAACTCCAAAGACCCCCCTTATAATGAGATTCCTTTGTCCACAAATCTCCCCCTTCGAGTAGTCTTCCTTTATATTCCTTGTTCAACTTTTTCTCCCCTTTTGGAATCAATGGCAAAGGATACTTATGTCATGCTCCCCCTGTCCAACTATTGTGTTGTTGAAGATAGATCAATTCAATCAGGAGATAGTATGACTCCTAATTTTTCTCTGAGGTACTCAAAATTATCTCTTGGGAGAGGATTAGTAAATATGTTTGCAACTTGTTCTTTTGTCCCTATATATTCCAAATTGATATTATTTTCTGTGACTTGTTCCCGAAGAAAGTGAAACTTAATTGGAATGTGCTTGGTCTTGGAGTGCATAATTGGATTACTGGAGATACTGATGGCACTCGTATTGTCACATAGAATTGGAATCGACTCATCACATGTCACGTGGATGTCTTGTAGGGTTTGCTTGATCCAAATAATCTGAGTACATCAATATGCTTCTGCTATATATTATGCTTCAGGGGTTGATAAGGACACTGAAGAATTCTTTTTGCTTGACTAAGATACCAGGCAATTTCCTAGAAATAAAGATGTTCCACTTGTACTTCTTTTGTCATCAACAAATCCTACCCAATATGCATCTGAATAAGATAATAATGTTAGCTCATTCCTTTTGGATACCAAAGTACAAATTCCATAGTCCCTTTGAAATATTTGAAAATCCTTTTGACTTCTATAATGTGAGTCTCCTTTGGGGCATCTTAAAATCATGCAACTTGTCCAACAACATGCATCACATCTGGTATTGAGGTTTTTACATATATAATACTACCGATAATTGATCTATAGAGTCTTCGATCAACTTCCTTAGATTCATCGTCGTTTCTAAGCTTACAACTGGTGATCATAGGAGTACTCACATGTTTACAATCTTCCATCTAGAATTTATTTAACATTTCCTTGATGTATATTGTTTGAGCAATAAAAAATGCCTTATGTTCTTTGAGATATATGGAGTACCAAGAATAAAGTCAATTCACCAAGTAATGACATTTCAAACTCTTTCTGCATGTCCTTGGAAAATTCTTAACTCAGTGAATCATCATCACTTTCAAAGATGATATCATCAACATAAAATTCAATGATGAGTATAATGTCATCATCCTGCTTGATGTACGCATTGCTATCTACTCTTCTGCTCTTAGATTTTTGTTGCAGTAAGTAACTGTCCAATATGGAGTACCGATATATAGGAGCTTGATTTAGCCCATATAAGGCCCTTTTGAGTTTACATATATAATCCTTGTTTTCTGAAAGCTGAAATCATTCTGGTTGTTCGATGTAGACTTCTTCTTCTAATTCCCCATTCATAAATTCTGATTTTGCATCCATGTGATACACTTTGATATATTTGGAGAAAGCATAAGTCAATATCATCCTAATAGGTTCCATTCTGGCCACTAGTGCAAATGTTTCTTCAAAGTCTATTCCTTCGATCTGAGCATATCCTTTGCAAACCAATCAAGCCTTGTTTCTGATCACCTGTCCATATTCATTCATTTTGTTTCTGTAAACCCACTTTGTGTTGATTACATTCTTATTTCTTGGTATAGGAATAAGTTCCCATATTTCATTCTTCTCAATTTTATCTAGTTCTTATTCCATTGCTTTGACCCACTGCTCATCTATACTAGCCTCTACAAAATTTCTTGGTTCAATTGTAGACAATAAAGAGAAGTGTACCTGCTCATTTCTTCTAGATTGTCTTCTTCTAGTACCTATTCTGACATCCTTATCACCAATAATATGATTTGATGGGTGATTCTTTTGGTACCAGTTCTTAGGTATATGTTGATCCTTCTGTTCTTCTTGTTCCACAATTGGTTGATTATGTTCTTCATCTTTCGAGAGTTTTCCTTCATTTAATTGTTCTTCCATTTTAATTTTCTTCACTTCTTTTTTATCGAAAACTTCCTCTTATTCATCGTCTGATTCTTCTGAGTATTCTTTGGATGATGTTAGTCTGCCCTCACCTATTTTCACGTTGATGCTTTTGATCACCTTGTCTAATCTCAAATTTTAGCATTTGTAATATTTCCTCTTGGATAAATATCCAATGAATATGCCCTCGTCTACTCGAGAGTAAAAATTTACAATCTTCTTATCTTCTGTTTTGATATAGAAATTGATTTCAAATATTATGAAGTGTCATACATTTTCCTCTCTTTCGGTCCATAGATCGTAGGGAGTTTTTTCATTTTTGTTTCTGAGTAATCCTCTATTCAAAATGTGTACTATTGTATGAACTGCGTGTCCCCAAAATTTTCCATTCAACTTGGATTCATTCAACATGGCTTGAGGCATCTCCATTACTGATCTATTCTTTCTTTCACCATCTCCATTTTGCTGAGGTGTTTTGGCCACTGAAAATTGTCTCTTTAGTCCATGCTATTCATAGTACTTGTTGAATTCATATAAAGTGAATTCTCCACCGTTGTTGGATCCGAGGCACTTGATTTGTGATCATGTTTCATTCTTGACCAGTTCAATGAATGTTTTGAAACATCCAAATGCTTTATACTTCCGGTTGAGAAGACATACCCATGGAATCCTGGTATAGTTATCAATAAGTAACATGAAATATTTTTCACCATTTAGTCATTTTCTCTTGATTGGTCCACATAGGTCAGTGTGAACGAGCTCCAAAGGTTTTGTAGAAGATGCTCTTTTGTCTTGAAATGTACTCTTGTTTGTTTTCCATGTTGACATTGTTCACATATAGAGTTAGGGGGATTTGTAACTTCCAACATATTCCGAACTGCTTGTTTTTTGTATATTTTCACCAAATTGTCAAAATGTATATGCCCCATTATTCTGTGCCAAATCCACATTTCATCTTCTTTTCCCTAGTGAAATTTCTTGGACTCAATCTCATCCAACATGTATATGTTGTTGGGAGTCCTAGTGGTCGTGGTTACTAAATTTCCTGATCATTGCTTCCTTGATCACACATCTAACTGACACTTAGAATATTATGCTTCATGTTGTCTACAAGCAAGACATTTTCAACCAGGGAGTTTTTGCTTCCAAGATTTACTGTGCCTTTCCCCAATACTTTTGTTGATTTTTTGTTTCCAAAAGAGACAAATCCTTTGTCCTTATCAATACTAACAAAAGAAATTTTATTACCTTTCATATGCTTGAAGAAACCACTATCAACATACCATTTACTATAGTTGTTGTTCTGAGCTTGAAGATCAATTCCACATTCATAGTTTTCCTTGCGTTTGACCCATACATTTTTGGACATTTCTTCATTTCTTACTGTTGGTATCTTCATTCTGCAATAATTGGCTATATGTCCAAAGTTGTTACACTTATAACATTCTATTTCTGATCTTAAAGGACCAAACCTGTTATTGTATCGTGGTTGTCTGAGGCTTGCATGGCTATTCCTTATTTCAAAAGTTCTTCTTTGAAAACAATTTACAACTTTGTGTCCAAATCTTCCACATGTAAAGTAATTCCCATAAAACAAGTATCCATACCTGGGAACATATGAAGGAGGTGCTTTTCTAAGTCTGGTTAGTTTGTTGGCCCTCATTTTAATAAGGGTTGTTCTGGTTGACATTCGATCTCTTCTTCATTTGTGGAGTCATTGACAACTTCTCCATAACTTCTTGGCTTCTCTTCATTGCCTGTCATCAATGAGCTTGAGGCCTCATCGGTATTAAGAATGTATCCTATATCGGTATTGTTGAATAATGGTTACTGATTGTCGATGATTTGTTCTAGAATCTTGGATCTATTCTCATAACTCTTGCCGATATATATATATATATATATATATATATATATATATATTTCTGTAATTTTGTTTTCAAAGATATTTTCTCAGCCTCATGATTTACTTTTTCAGTTTGTAAATTTCTACAGTGAGGTAGATTAATATAGAGAGTATTCGATTCTTTTGGCTTCTTCTAGTTTGACCTTTAAGTTAGCAATGATTTGTTCAAACCTTTGTGCCTCTTCCTTAAGTACCTTGTTTTCCTTCCTGACTTTCTTCAACTCTTTCAAGGCGCTTATAAGTTTTGCTTCAAGATCTACTTCACATTCGACTCCAGATTCTTCATCACCATTCGGATCCTCATTTGAGTTTATTTCCATAAAGAGTCCTTATCTAGTTTTCCATCATCATCAGAGTCACTTGCACTGTCATTTTCAGAGTCACCACTGAATGAGTTGTTGTCCCTTTTTGTATAGAGACTTTTCTTCTTTGCAAAATTCCCTCTGTTCTTATTCTTGTAATTATTGTACTTCTTGTAGGGTTTGAAGCTGTCATCTTCATCACTGCCTGAGTTCTTTGCATACGTACATTTAGAAGCAAAATGACCTATATTTCCACATGAAAACCATTTAAGAGGTAATTTACCTTTGTAATTACCAGTGCCTCTCTTCAATTTATGAACAAAGTTAGTTATTTGTTCATCATTAGATTCATCACTTGTTGGCTTTTCCTTTGTTGGTTTATTCTTCCCATCTTGTTTGGAGGAAACCTTGAATGTCGCTTCCTTTATTGACGTGTCTTCATCTTCAATTCTCATTTTTTAAGCCACAAGAGTCCCATGCAGCTGATCTACTATCATAGTTTTTAATCTTTTCTTTCTTCTAGGGTAGAGATATTGGGGTTGAACCTCTTGGGAAGAGTTAGAAATTTTCAAACAACTATGGCCTCCTGAACTTCTTCTCTCAAACCTATGATAGTATTCACAAGTTGATTAACTCAAAGAATATAGGGTGCTATGTCTTCATCTTCATTCATCCTTAGTTTTTCAAATTGTCCTTTGTATGTTTGAAGTTTGGATTCCTTGACTTTGCTATCTCCTTCATATGTGGTTTGGATTTTGTCCCACGTTTACTTTGCATATGGGCAGTGCATCACTTTGTTGAAGACATATTCATTTATATCACATAGAAGGTGATTTCTAGCCATTGAGTTGTTGTTGTAATGATCTAACTCAACTGTATCTATTGGTACGGGCCGTGGTACCTTGTACATGTTAGCACCCAGAATCGCACCCAAGGTTGCAGGAAGGCGGATCCTGAGGTAAAAACATAACCACTTTAGGAAAGGGAGTTGGATCCTTTGATTCTAGAGAGGGATCTCTCACACATACATAACAGGGCCATATTTATATTGTCACAAGATAAGTATCGAACATTGGTGGTTGGAAACAAAAGAAAGAGCTATCGGGCTATGGAGTAAAAAATAACAGGAGAACATAGCAGTTTGCATAGGAAAATGCGTACAAGAACAAGGTATTTTCCCGATCACTGTCGTTGTAGTTGGGGTCTCATGGTAATAGCAGAAAGATGACAGTCTGCTAGCGTAGAGCACCGCGGGGATGAATTCCATGCCAGTTTTGGAAGAAACATTTAGTGGATATCGAAGACAATGGTAGGAGCATATGGGTATGAATTCCTATCATATATACACTAGGTATACTGCATGAAGAGAACCATAATGTAAAGAAGCACTGGAAATAGCATGCACATGAGAAAACAAAAGTATAGACTATAATTTGGAAACACACAGGAATTCCTGTAAAATGCATACAACTAGCATTCGACTCTGTATATTAATAAAAAAGTATTACAAACAAAATAGTCTTGCAAATTCAAAACCAACCAAACCTTTCTCTTTCTGTGAGGAACCTATTTAAAGTGTTTTGGTCCCTCTAGACCAACCTCGAAACAGGGCCAAAATCAGTTACAAAATCAGCAACAAATTCTTAACAAATAGTATCGTGGCCTCTTACCACGGGTGACATAAAACATAATGACATAAAACAAAAAATGATGGAGGCAAGGTTTTCCGCTGGTTCCAAAAGATGTTGCGTCTTCAAGCTCCCCACTCGCCTGATTTTCTCACAGCTGTATCCCAGTTTCTGGTTGGTGTTAGATTCCATCATCCTTGACGTAGCCTTTGCTAGGACTTGCTGTAGTTTTCGATCATTTTCCATTAGTTAGTAGTTGGTGTCTCCATTTTAACCACTTCTTCTGAAAGCACTTCTAGCTCTAGATTTTCCATATAGGAAAGTGCTAGAAACTTAGTGCACAAAGCCTTGAAATCATATAACAATTCAAACTCCCCAGGCAATTTTCTAATCAAGGTCGTGCCTGAAAACAATTACTGAGTTATATCTTTAAATTGTTTGTGGTCCTACCTGCATTCGACCAACCTATTGTAATACTCCTTCTGGGACAGCATTGGTCCCTTCTCTTCCCATAAGAAGGGATTCCTCTCTGGACTAGAGGTTTAAACTTCGCAGCAAATTCATCAGCTTGTTTACGTATGAAATTCCACTTCGCCTTGATCATATTTAAATGGCGGTGTTTGTGAACCACTATTCTAGCCCATGTGATGGTGGCCCACCCTATCCTATATCTTTCCTCTCCTGATTTCTTCATCTGTCATACTATTCAGGAATTTCTGTGTGCTTTCAGCTGTGTCCAAGGGTCTCTTTTGCAGGTCGAATTGAGCTGCCTAGATGTGTTTTTTGGCTGCTTGTATGGTGTTTTCCTTATCTTGGATAAAATCCAAGTATGGCCGTATTTTTTTTTCTTCCACTATAATCATGTCCCAAATGAGGTGCCTTGCTCCTATTAGAGCCACCTGGCCTAAAACCAGCCTTGATAATTTATTGTTCTTCCTCTCTAATTCTTTACAATGCTCCTCTACTTTCTTCTTCAGATCTTCTCTAACATCATCCATTTCCATCAAGTCCCGATTCTATTTCATCAGGCCAGTAATCTCCATAGTCTTGAGGCTTACTTGGGACATAGCTTGAGATAGCGAGTCTGCATCAGGTACTTCGGATGACTGGGTCGTGGGCGTTGGATGTTCTTGAGCCTTTTCCTTTAGCTCCTTTAATTCTTTTTCCAATTCAGCTTGCCTTGTTTAAAATTCCCACTTTTCCTCAGCCGAGAGATCGACATAGTTCTTCCATTGCACCTGTTTCCCTTCCTGTATGAGTAATTTGGATTTACAATTGACCAACTCATTGTTTAGGGTCTCCCTCTCCTTTTCTATCTCAGTCAACTCAGTGTTGTAAAGGAAAGTATCCTATGGCTAGGTTTTAAGAGGCCATCAACATACTGGGGTTGAACGGTGGATGTATGATGTTCAGCAAGCATATATAAGCAAGATTCAAAGATTAGAATGGTTCATACCTTAGCCAAATGAAGGTTGATCCAAGCAGCCCTTCAATCCTCTTCTTGGTCCTCTTGGTCCTCTTGGTCCAAGAGACCTACAAAATGAATTATACCTTCCTCAAACCAATATGACCACATATAAAACAATGATAATAAAATAAACGTGAAATAATAGTCTGATTAACATCAACTTCTGATCATAAACAGAGATTCAATCACACATTGAACAATGATTTGGGAAGAAGAAGGACATCACATCTTTATTAATCTTGAAAACAAGTACAAGTATACCTTCTCTTCAAGTTTGGCACCTCATGAAACCTTGATCTGGTTCTACTGCTTCTCTTCTCCAAGGAACTCAGCCTCCAAACTCTGCAACACAAGGAGAATGCTTCTAGGGCAAAGGTGTGGGCAAAGAGAGCTCCAAATCAACCAACATAACAATGCAAAGATTCAAGTCTCCTCTCACGGACCTCCCTACCTCTATTTATATCCTTAAGGAAAAGTTAGGGGTGAAGACAAAGTAGTTACAACTGAAGGAGTCAGTTGCATAACTACCCAAACTACCCGAAATTCAAAAGACGCGTTTTTTTGACATTTTCAGGAGGCGTACGGGGGTTGTAGAAACAACAGTCGTGTACACGAGGAGGCATATCTGGGTTGCCAATATAGAAATTCGTGTATATAAGGCATATGCGAATATTATATATAGCAACTCGTGTACATATGCGGGTATTATATATAGAGCAATTTGCGTACGTACGCAGGTTTCCTTAAGGGAAAGTCACGTACACAAAAAAACTCATTTTTAGGGTATTTTTGGGCATTTTCAGACTTTGGTGTCTTCTAGAAGGTTTTAGCTAACAGAAATATCTTTTAAATGGTGTAGAGATGAGGTCAAATGAAGTTGAAAAACTCAAGATATGGGTCCTCCAAGTTAGGTGTTTTTTCAGTGACTTTTCATGAAGTGTCATCATGGAAGTGTCGACATGTGACGAAAACATAGGAAAGTGGTCACATGTAGAGATGTGTCATTTTGAGCTATAACAGATGCCCCTAAATGTATGAGGTTATAGGGGAAGATGATAGCCAAAATACATTATAAAGGAAACAGATGAGTATGGAGAGAGCAAAGAATCCAAGATCAAAAGGCTCGAACAAAGTTACCTAAAAGAGAGATAAATGTCAGAAAAAACTGATCTCTAGGACATACAAGTCCATATACAAAAGATCGCCATAAAGATATAGGTGGATCCAACATATGTATAACTGATGAAACTATCATGGTCGCTCAATATTCAAAAAGGTGCCATATCAAATCTAAAGGAGTCATGGCCACAAATGAACAAGGTGGATCCATACTCAACAATCGATCATAGCCACAAAAATACAAGGTGGATCTATGTCTCAGTAAAATGTCATTTAAAATGTAACAAGGTCTTGCGCAACTCGGGAAATAGCAGAAAATGATGATGCTACTGTCAACCCAAGGTATTCAATCCAAACTTCCAAAAAAAGGTACGAATCCTAACCATGCGAATAAAAGAGTTGAATTTGAACATGGAGGAAATCGTTTGATTACCGGTCAATGATGAGAACCATTAACAAACGCGAGGGAAACCACCATTAACGAAAATGGTCCCCAAGGTACCTAGTACATTCTAACGAGTGTGAATACAAGGACTTGAAATCGAACACCTAAATAATCCATCGAGTAGGAGACATTAAGGTATTCCCACAACCCAATAGCAAGGGAAATTGCCACTGATGACTACAATCCCCAAGGTACTGTCATAAAAATCTAAATCTCATTCATAGAGCAATATGTTTCGCAGTCGATAGGAAGAGATCCGTTGGATGGAAGGAATTAAGGTATCCTTCATCATCCAACACGAGGTAAGTCAAAGACTAATTGGATATGGAATTGGTACTGAATTTCACGACAAGGACCGCCGAAGACATGATGTAATGAATTGATACTAGGGAATGGCCGACACAAAAGGTCAAGGCAATTGTAGAATGGACGACACAAAAGGTCAAGGCAACTGCAGAATGGCTGACAAAGGTTTAATTCTTGAATAGTGAGCACGACACAAAAGTGACTTAGGCAGCTTTTGACACAAAAGGACCAACGAAACAAATCTGCAATGTAGGAGACATTGATAGATTCCCCATATAATTGGAAAAGAAACCAACTGGAGGAGTAAAAACTTTGAATCGAGATAGGATAAAAAAAATAGGACCCAACTGTTGATAGACTCAAAACTGGTGCTTTGTTCAAGGAAACAAGACTTGCTGCCATGATGTAAAAAACATGTGAATGAACTTCCCTTCCCCTCTTTCTTGTAAAGGTTTAACGAGTCCAAGAAAGCAAACTCGGGACCATCTTCATTTTTGGCAAGCTTAAAAAAAAAATATAAGAATGCTTGATAAAGCACTGATTCGTGGATTTTATGAGCTTGAACTAGTACATGCTCGATGGTGTTTTCATAGTTTAGAGAGTCTGAAAACCCCAAAGAAGACTCCAGGGGAGTGCTTTTTCGTACAATTTAGTCTCCTGAGGCTGGAAAAGTATAAAACAAACCACAGAAGAACTCTCTTAGCTTCTGAATAAGTAAGGCACACCTTTTTTGTATTTAGTCAAAAAGGTCCAAAAAAGGTTAAATTACCACCTACCCAATGCTCCTTCAAAAGCAGCATATAGCCTGAGTTTTACGAGTGTGAAGGAAGGAAAGATCACTCGGAAAGATCCATTTGATTACGAGAAATGGGGCTTACAACAGTAAACTCGATGCTTTGTTCTTTAGGGTTTAACGAGCATGACAAAGACATAAAGTACACTTGAAATATTTTTCATGTTTTTGTCCAGAGCACGAAAAAGAGAAAACTAAGCTCATACTGGGGGGTTCCTTTTCCGTAAGTATAGTCCCTCAGGTCTGGAAAAGTGATAAACCTATGCCTGAGAATACTCTTCTCAATTCCGAAGAAAAGAGAGTGTTCCTTTCTCGTATTATTCCACATGGTCCGAGAAAGCGATAACCTACGACCAATGTGGATGCCCATTCACATATTCTTAACGATCCTGAATGGACAAGTTTACTCGATAGTCAAGTCTATTTTGAGGAGTAAGACCTGGGCCTAAAGAAACTCAAAAACTTTCCCGTGAAGTTTTAACGAGTACAGAAAAGTCAACTCGCGGCCTCCTTACTATTTTTAATGAGCTCAAAGGAAAGTATAAAGAATGCTCTAAATGCGAGGAGACAAGTGTCAGAGATAGGTGAAACGAGTTCCAAGCGCAAGGAACAAAACTATGCATAATGCAAGGAACATGAGAAGGATAAAGACACTCAGGGAATGTCTCCTCAAGGTAAAGGGTGTCAAGTTGCAAAGGAAAAATGATACAAGGCTTAGCGACGATGAGAACAAAGATGAGGGATTATACAACGAGCTAGAAGCGTGGAAGCCGACATCAGGCTCATAAGCGCGAGCAGGGCACATGGAAATGCATTTACAGCTTGAACAACAAAACAAGGCCAGTAAAAAATTTTGAATCCAACTAAGAATCATGTCTCCAAGAAACAACAACACGAGGATCATATTCAGAAGAAAAGATCCGATGCAGGTCACTTTGGAAGGAACACATGCGACTTTGCCATCTTCTACAAAAGGTAAAGTCAAGGCAGAATCAACGGAAGAAGATTCTATAGAACCAAGGCTCTAGGGTTTATAATCAGTAAGATAAACCTTAGAAGGAGAGAAAAAATCAACAAGGGAGATAGATTCTGTAGGAACAAACTCAATATCACGGGAGTTGAAAAATTCATCAGAAAAATCAAGCCCGTCAAGATCACTGATTTGTTGTTCGAAGGGAGAGTCCAAAGACTCAACAAGACCAACATAAGAAGAAAGGTCAAGCTTACTAGGAAAATCAGGGTTAGACTTAGTCACAACTGAACCAACATCCAAAAAAAGGTCAGACTGTATCAAAGACTCTAGGAAGACTTCATCCAAAGGAAGGAGATCATCCGAGATAGGACACATGTCTAAACTTTCAAATGGATTGACAGAGTTGAGAGCACACTCCAAAGTCTATATAGGATGAATCACCTGTTCAACTACTGGGACCAAGTCCCGAGAAGGTAAGCATGAAAATAGAGGCTACTTCTCAGTAGCAATTGAACGCAAAGGACATGAGGCCACATAGCTCACCCATGGCGGGGTAGTGTCTATAGAAACACTGGGAATCAATAAAGGAAAGACCTGGTCTCTAGTTGGGTTAGGAGAAGGATCAAGAAAATCCAACTGATCGATAGTGAAAATTTCTTCACCATGATTAAAGTACATCACAAAAAAAATGTTGACACCATAGCTTGCATGGCATAGACATAATCACGCCTGAGGAGCATATTGAAGTCCAAGGGGTCTTTTATCACCATGAAGTCAACTAAGACGATCTTCCCACCCAAAGTAACAGGTGTTTGAGAAATAATTCCCAAGGCTATACAAGTTCTTCTATCAAATGCCAGTAACTGACTAGCATTCGACACAAGGTTGGGAGATCCCATGCCTCACCAAGCATGAGCAGACAAAATACTAACTGAGGCTCCTTCATCAACAATACAACGGGCAATCGTGTATGATTCAACTTTGACCTTTATCTGGAAAGGTGCATCAGAAGGAAGGCATGGCTCAACTAGGCATGATTCAACTTTGAACTTAATATGGAAAGGTGCATCAGAAGGAAGGCACGGCTCAACTAGGCTATCCCAATCAAAGGAAGCAATCCGAGAGCTTGGTGGGGGTTGATCTAAAGCAAGTTGAGTGCCCCCTTGTTCAGTAAGTTCTGAACTGACAGTGAAGAAAATGTGACTAGTAGACACTTCACTCTCCAAAGGGAGAGTGGGATTGACCAAAGATGACATTGGTTCAATCACATTAGGATCACTCTCTGAAAGAAGAGTGGGATCGACCAAATATGAGATTGGTTTGACCACTTGATAAACCAAAGGTTGAGTAGGCTATTGAGAAAATATAGGTTGTTCAGGAGAAGGAAATTCTTGAGTCTCGGAACACACTCTTTGCACCTTTGCGATAGCAGGGCACTGGTGAGTAAGATGATCTCTCTTGCATAGCTTACAAGGGAACTTAAGTTTGCACTTCAAATGACCAGTTTTCTCAGCAGTGTCAACATGACTAGCAGTGGATGACTATTTTCTCTCAGCATGACATGCAGAGGCTAAGAGTTTGCCCCCAGCATGATCTATAGAGGCTGGGTAACTAGGTCCAACCTGACTAAGAGAGGCTGGGTAACTAGGTCCAACCTGACTAAGAGAGGCTGGTTGTTGAGATACTTCAGGATGTTAAAAAATGGGATGACCATGAAACCAAACTCTTCGCACCTCCGCAATAGAAGGGAATTTATAAGTAAGGTTGTCTCCCTCACAAAGCTTACAAGGAAACTTGGGCTTGTGTTTTGAATGGTTAGTCTTTTCAACAATGTCAACATGACTCGTAGTGGCTGATGGATTGTCTTTAGCATGAACCACAGAGGCTGAGAGACTGCCCCCAGCATGACTTGTAGAGGCTGAGAGACTGCCCCCAGCATGACTTGCAGAGGCTGAGATATTGGGTCCAACATGACTTGCAGAGGTTGGATGGCCACCACTAACATGAACAACAAAGGCTAAGTGGTTAGGATCAGCATGCTTTGCAGCAGTTGAGTGTGTGCCCCCAGCATGAACTTCAGAGGCTGGGTGGATGGATCCAACATGACTTGCAGAGGTTGGATGGGGAAGTTCAACTTGAACATCAGAGTTTGAACGGGTGCCCTCAGCATGAACTGCAGAGGCTGAGTGACTGGATCTGACATGACCTGGAAAGGTTGGAAGGATCCCACCAGCATGATCAACAGAGGCTGGATGGTGAAGATCAACATGACTTGCAGAGGTTGAGTGCTTAGATCCAACATGACCTGCAGAGGTTGGATAGGTGCCCCCAGCATGAACTACAGAGGCTGGGTGGTGAGGTTCAACTTGACTTGCAGAGGTTGAATGGGTTCCCCCTTGCTTATGTGCCTTCTTCCTATTCCTCCTTCTTTTACTCCTTTTAAATTGCCGGTTACTAGTATAAATACTTTCACCGCATGAGGTAGAAGGAGGAGGAGAATCAACTACAGGTGAAGGGGAAGCAATGTTTTGATGCCCTTGATATAAGGAGCTTACTTGTGAAGCATCAGGAGCATTCAGGATGGTTGGAGTGGAAAAAAACCACACCAGTAGCCCTAGGGTGAATCCAGGTAGATTCAGGGTGGCCATCAAGGAAACAACACCATTCCCCGTGAGAGGAATAGTATAGGGAGTTCCCAGCATGGGGATCTCTTGGTTGGTGTTCAAAGGGGTGTTAGCCATAGTTTCAAACTAGAAGACAAAGTTTGAGGTTGATAGGAAACCAAAATTACAAAGCACACACCTAAAGGCACACTAAGTACAGACAAACCACACAACACTCACTAAAAATTCCTAAAGCCAAATAGACAAACATGTATAAGATATTATTTCTAGAAGAAAGCTAATAGACAATTACTTGGCATCCCTGTAGATGTTCTTAGGCACAAGCAGAAGAATCACCCATCGCCCTCCCACACTTTCTACTGGGGTTACCTTCCAAGCCCATCCAAGGTCAACTAGAAATAGCCTTTTGGTGTACCTATGCATGAACCCTAGATGTCAAAGAGACTAAAGGCTACCTTAACTATATTGACAGTTTGGGGGGACAGTTGCAAGCCTAATTTGTACACATGGGTAGGGTAGCTGAGCCCAAAACTCTGTCTAGGAAAAAATCCCCAGATGCGTTAAAACCTTGGTTTACACTTTGAAAAGGAATTGGAGGGTTATCTCCTCAGTCCAAGTCTCCACCCGGCCTCGTGCTTGACTCCCGTTTGAGAGGAGCTTCCCAGATAAAATCAACGTAGAAAAGGATTTACCTAGTGATTGGCCAACTACGTCTGAAATTTTAACACTTGTGGAGAGTTAAAACTCCCTAATCCACAAGTCTAGCCTGAGCTAGTTGGTGTATGACCCTATAAAATAAAACTTACTAATAATTTTTAAATTATATCGTTTATTTTATGGGTTGTTTTTAGTCAGAGGGTAAATGGCGTGAAACTTATGTGGTGTTTTGACTCAAAGTTGAAACAAAATGACTAAGCAAAGAGATATGAAATGAAAAAAGCAAAAACTATTCTCTTTTCATTTTCAAATAGAAACTTGAAAGCCACAAAAGAACAAATTCTTTTTATTTTTATTTTTTCAAAAACAATGATATGCTATGCAATCTAGACTAAAAAAACTAATCTACATGCATATAAAGCAAACATGTGTTTTTTTCTTTTTCTTTTATAAATGCAAAAGAAAAAACAGCCTAAATGCAAACAAGTACTGTAAGCAAAGAAAATAGACAACTACTCTATACCCCAGAAACAAACCCTAGGTTTCCCTAAAGTTGGATATCAACCCCTCTTGAAAGGAAGGCTCACAAAGGTAAACAAGCCAACAACTTTGGAATGAAGAGACTGAGCAAAAAGACTGACATAAACAAAGGTCAAGAAATCCCAAGTATCAATCTAAACCTACAAACAGAGGTTGCTCAGTACCTTGTCCAACAAGGTCAAGCCAAAGAAGGAGGTTGGGGGGGGAAGCAGCAAAAACAAGGATACGTTCTTTTTAATTTTCTTTTATAAATGCAAAAAAAAAACTACCTACAAAAAAAGTATGTAGATAACAAGAACAAAGAAAAATGAACTCTGCTATACAACCACCAAACAAACTCTAGAATGAAATAAAGTCAGCATAAACCCTACTTGGAAGGAAGGCTTGCATAAGAGACAAGTCAACTACTTTGGCATGGTGAAGTTAACCAACAAAATAAGAAGGAAACCAACACCAACAAGAGCCTTTTGAACTCAGAAAAAGATCACTAATAGAGGCTGACCAGAAACATAAGTAAAAAATCATGCCAAGCAAAGGAGGTGGGGGGAAAGAGCAAAGAGAAAACCCTAATGCTATAAAAGGCTTACCACATAGATAAAGAAAAACCAAAAGGGATGACACTAACTCTCTGGAGTCATGCACCTGCAGAGGACACCAAAATACCTACCAACAACCTTCAAATAGAAGAAAAAACCACAAAAGAGGAAAACACACTGTTTAAAGGGGCATACATGAGTTTCACTACTGACAGGTCGCGTGTCATACGCAGGTTGACAATACAGCAAGTCGCGTGTACAAGCACATGTAGGTTGTACCATTGACAAGTCGCATATCATACGCGGTTTGGTAGAATAGAAAGTTGCATGTACCAAACTAGACACGCGACTGTTCAGTCTACAAGTCGCGTATGGGTGGAAAAACTCCCAAAAAAGGTCAAAAACTACCTTAGGAAGGTAGGGGAGGTTCTCTATCAGACTTATAAAGTGTTCCTAAGTGGCAAGAAGGACTCGAAACAATGCAAAAAACTGAAAGAAAGATAGAGAAACCCCAAACAGACAAGGCTCTCCCCACTTAAGTCGCCAGTTCTGTTGTAAAGGAAAGTATCCTATGGCTAGGGTTTAAGAGGCCATCAACATACTGGGGTTGAAAGGTGGATGTATGATGTTCAGCAACCATATATAAGCAAGATTCAAAGATTATAATGGTTCATACCTTAGCCAAACTAAGGTTGATCGAAGCAGTTCTTCAATACTCTTCTTGCTCCTCTTGCTCCTCTTGCTCCAAGAGACCTGCAAAACGAATTATACCTTCCTCAAACCAATATGACCACATATAAAACAATGATAATAAAATAAACATGAAATAATAATCTGATTAGCATCAACATCTGATCATAAACAGAGATTCAATCACACATTGAACAATGATTTGGGAAGAAGAAGGACATCACATCTTTATTAATCTTGAAAACAAGTACAAGTATACCTTCTCTTCAAGTTTGGAACCTCACGGAAGCTTGATCTGGTTCTACTACTTCTCTTCTCCAAGGAACTCAGCCTCCAAACTCTGCAACACAAGGAGAATGCTTCTAGGGCAAAGGTGTGGGAAAAGAGAGCTCCAAATCGTCCAGCATAACAATGCAAAGATTCAAGTCTCCTCTTAGGGACCTCCCTACCTCTATTTATATGCTTAAGGAAGAGTTAGGGGCGAAGACAAAGTAGTTACAACTGAAGGAGTCAGTTGCATAACTACCCAAACTACCCGAAATTCAAAAGACATGTTTTTTTGACATTTTCAGGAGGCGTATGCAGGTTTCAGAAACAACAGTCGCGTACAAAAGGAGGCATACGCGGGTTGCCAATATAGAAAGTCACGTATATAAGGCATACACAACTATTATATATAGCAACTCGCATACGTACGCGGGTATTATATATAGAGCAAGTCGCATACGTACGCAGGTTTCCTTAAGGGAAAGTCACATACACATAAAAAACTCATTTTTAGGGTATTTTTGGGAATTTTCAGACTTTGGTGTCTTCTAGAAAGTTTTAGCTAACATAAATATATTTCCAATGGTGTAGAGATTAGGTCAAACAAAGTTACAAAACTCAAGATATGGGTCCTCCAAGTTAGGTGTTTTTTCAGTGACTTTTCATGAAGTGTCGTCATGGAAGTGTCAACATGTGACGAAAACATAGGAAAGTGGTCACAGGAAGAGATGTGTCATTTTGAACTATAACACTCAGATGTCTGAATGAGCCAAGCATAAGGAATTTCTAGTTTTTTCTTCACTAATTGGATAGTACCTTCCTTGTCTTTCAATAGACTTTGGGTGGCAACACCTTTATCCCCCTAGCAGTTTGTTATAGATAGATCCACTTGGAGCTTCTTGATCTAGGCCATGTGAGCCTTATTTTCCACTCTCTCCTTTCGAAGTATTTATTCTACTCTTTTCTTCCCAGTCGTCGATTTGGATATTTGTAGAGCAGTTTGGAGTACATCAGCGTAGAGGTATTCACTTATCCCCTGATGCAAATTAATTATGTCAGTTTTAGGGACTCTTTTCGGATCTACTTTAAAATATGCCACCTTGTCACCCGTGATCACGACCAAATTCAGGGTGCCTTTGGTAGGGTTCCGAACTGTCACCAAGGAGGTCTTCTGGCCCGGTAGTCTTTCCACCTCTTCGCTCAACTTTGATCTTTCTTCAAAGGCCTTTTTACCAGCCTCTCTGTACTTTTATAGAAGCTCAGTTTTAGAATTATATTTTCCTTCTGCTTCCTTAGGAACACTACTGAACACGTATTACTGAATTGCAAAGGATGGACCCTTGACTTTCACAATTTTATCCTTTCCCTTAGCATTGGCACTCAATGTGATTTCATCTGGTTCTTCAATTTTCTGCTTTTTGGGTGTCAGAGCTACTTCTCCTTATTCTATGTCCATGGATTTTGAGTATTCTCTCTTGTTTTCCCTATCAAACAAGCTGGCCAGAGGTGTAATTTGTGTGGCCATGACTACAATGTAGGAGAGGTCTGGATGAGGAGGACTGTCCACCAGGGCAGAAAAGGTCGACCTTTCTGGCATATCTTCATCGGAATCAATTTCTTTAGGGTGTTACATCCAATTTTATCTTTCCGCAAAGCCTTCTACTTCAACATGCTCGAAAGGTTTGCTCTTGTTTGCTTGTATTCTGCTTAAGATGATGTGATGTGGGTCATAGTTGATTGCGGCTTCCATGTCAAAAACTTTCTCCTTGAGCAAACTTTCGACCTTTGGCAAAGCCAATTTGTTCTTTTCCAACTTCCCATGGAAACTTAATGTTTGCATGTTTCTTGGAACTTATGAAATGTTCATCTTTGGCCACCAACCTTTGTCTGATTAGTTCTAGTGCAAACTTCCTTGAAGTTAGAAATGCTGGGAGGATGCACGGTTGGAGAGTAAATCCATAGACACTGATTGCTGTACTATTCTCTTAGAGAAACCAATCTCTGAATCTTCTTTCAGGGCATGATTGCAACATGCTCTTCATCTCTGGAAAGACTCTCAGAAGCCTCTTTTGAAAGAGGGTCTCATAGACTGGAGCCATGAGGACATTCACGAATTTGCAATAGTGACTGCGCATGTTCCTTGTCTTGACCATCTAGGGAGCTGTATGTCACCATCGTTAAAACTCAAAAACAATTTCATAAGATTAGACTGGAACCTGAAGGTCCCAGACTGACTAAATTTACTCAGCTAGGCATTTATATTTCTGGCCAGGGACTCATCGAACTGTAGACAAGCGGGTGGTGAAGAATGACTCGACATTTCTAACACTACTTGGCTTGAACTAAAGGTAAAAATATGACTCAACAAGGGTTCAGTGATGAACTGATTTGAGTCTGGACTTAAAAATTGGCTCTCTAGGATAATTACAGACTGAGCCTCTTCATTGAATAGGCTGAAATCAATGGGTAAAGGAGGGTTTTGACAACTGGCTTTCAGGTTTTAAAGAGGCTTTGAGGAAAGCATTCTTTTGTTCATCTGAGGATTCTTGAAAGAAACGAAGTATCTCTCCATTATATTCACTGGATAGTTGGATAAACTTAGAGGGTATTGGCAGAGTGTTTTGGATATTGAGGGAATTAATGGGACACAATATCCTAGACCTAGACGCATCCATAATCATACCCTCATACGAGGAATAATTTTCTATGCACCAGCTTACAAATTTAGGGAAGCTAGGGGTTTGCTCGACAGAAAAAGTAGAAAAAGAAAGAACTGAACACCCCATGGGGGTCAATTCCCTGTGATTGGAGATATTTTAACTTATCCTAAATCAAATTCTATACTATCATTTATAATGATAATATAGAAGACCTCGACATCCTTATCTGTTAGGGCTTCTTCAGCTCCTTGAAAATTGAGGTTTTGAGCTTCTGAATCCTCCAATTCAGACATGAAACAACTATTTTTTATAATAAAAATGTACCAAAGTGGATGAAAGCTTGCTCTAAGGCTTGTACAAGGTGGTGTGGTCTGCACAGTCTTAAACCCTCGCTTCCTGATGCCACAAAATAATAACCTGTTTGGATCCACGTGTCGATTTTTATACTATATCACCTTATTATCTGATCATGCACTTTTTATGCTGGATGCGATTATAGTCGTAGATGTAGGGCACCAAAATCTAGAACCGCTTGATCCTTGCCATCGGATTTTCGCACGATCATGTTTACTTTCTTTATCTCGGGCGCACATCCACTTCGCGGGTTAGAAATTCCATCGTAGATCATAGACCTTCTCACTATCTAGCCGTTCGATGTGGAGAAATTTATCGAATTTTGCTTTTCCCAACTAAGGCTTTCTCTCGAGCATTTACGATATGCAAAACGGTCTTTTCACCATAGATCTGTTCCTGCATCAATCTCCATCATCGGATAAACCTGCCCTTTAATGTATTTCATGAATTCTGGCTCATCATCTTTGTAGCGCACTTTAAATCAGAGGAATCAATCTCAATTGTAGATCCAAGACCTTTGCGATCTCCATTGTTACAAATTGCCACGGTTTAAAACATTTCGCCAATTTGGAGAGGAGCTTTTTGTTATGCATTTGGAATTTGTGAAATGGTTTTTTTTTTTTTTCCGTTGATTTGTGTCAATCTTTGATCACGACCATCAAAAAAATTTCCACCTTTGGTGCTTCATATGACAAGTTCTCTTCCTCCCCTTCTGCATGGCCAGTCACAGGTGGGCCAGCATACAACTCTATGTCCGGGGTTCTTTTCCACTCGATGGGCCATGACTAGTGTAGGTTATCTTGTCCTTATAAATCCCTATTACGGAGAGAAATTCCTATGGCTTGGGGTACCACAAAAGATAGCTTGACTCCAGAAATCAATCCTTTCCAATATGCAATAGAAATTAAATATCTAACACTAAAGGATCAGACCTCATACCTTATTCCGGACGGTTGAAGTAGATCCCCGTTGAGCTTTCCAACTTTAGCTTGAATTGATAGATTATTTCCTCAACAACAAGTAAACAATACAAGCATACTATATATATTGGTGTTAGATCTATTCTAGCATATATAATCAACAATGTATAAGCATTTCAAAACATCCATGGATAAAATATTCATTCAAACATACATTATTGGATAGGAAAAGATATTTCTATTAATATAAAATTAGAGATTACAATGGATACAACCTCTGTTGGCACGTCTGCGAATCACAGAAACTGAATCCCCCACTTGGGCCTCCACCACCTCAATCCTCCATCTCTCGATAGAAAGCTCACAAGAAAAAGGCAAGCTTGGGAAGAACACAAAATTTCTCTAAGGGACAAAGGGATGCAGACTCAAGCATAAGTTCCAGCAACAATGGACTATAGTTTCTTTGCTCTCAATTCTCTCATATTCCTTCAATGTACTATAGATTTCCTTATATAGCTTTTCAAAGGGGTAATGAAAGTTCGAATCTGAGCATTCTTAAGGCATAGGGAAGGCCAGGAGTCAAGTGAGTTGGATCCATGTCAAGGAAAACTCCAAAAGTATTTGGATTATGCACACATCCTGATGTATGCATTTTTAGGGGTCAAACCCACGTATATACGTGGTTTTCACATGTTTTTAGGGATGGTCAAGGAAAAATCAAAGGACAAAAAATGGTCCAAGGGGTCTAAGGAGTCTGTAGAGGGACAGGGGAAGGCCATACAAAGTGTGATTCACTTGGAGTGGTAAAATCAGCAATAATAGATGCCCTCTAATGTGTGAGGTCAGAGGGGTCATACGATGGCCGAAATATGTTATAAGTCCATCCCAGAAGTGGAGTGATGAAGAATCCCAAATGGAAGACCAGCCACCCAATCAACATAGTACAATGATACAACTCTGCACAAACTGCAAATACATATAGCAGTCCCGTATACATAAGAGTACAATGGCCATGAATAGGCATGAAACAAGATATCACATAAGTGGTCATCGCCATGTACAATATACATAGATCAAAATCTCCATGATGAAGATATACAAAGGACCATGATCTCCATAATGACTGAAGATATAATAGATCAAGACATCCATAAGAGCTGGCAATGTCTGACATATACTGGAATCAAGTCACGAGAGCTGAAATCTCATGAACACTGGCACGATCAAGGAGGTAGCATATAAGAGATGCCACCAATCTGGAAGGTCTTCTACACAAACCACTACAAGTACATGTCCTACTATGTGAATAGAGGTGTCGAGGTTGAACATAGTAGTCCATCGTCTGATTACCGGTCATTGATGTATATCGTTAACATACATGAGATCACCCACCGATAATGAAAATGGGAATCAAGGTACTAGAGTGCAATCTAACAAGTGTGAATAATTAATGTGTTGAGGTCGAACACTTGAGAGGATCCATTGATCAGGGGACATTGATGTATTCCCAAAGATTGTCGATGGCGAGAGAACCTGCCACTGATGACTACAAGTCTCAAGGCACTCAAAATGACTCTAGATTCCAATCACAGAATAAATGATCTGAAGTCGATGGGATGAAATCCGTTGGAAGGAGGGCATTAAGGCATCCCCCATCATCCAACACGCTGTACTCAGCAAAGTTGTATAATGTGGAAGGACTTGATCATAAGGTGTATGAACCAGTAACTGTACCAGGAATGGCCAACATGCAAAGTCAAGATAACTGAGGAATGGCCAACTCAGGTTTCAACTTCCTTCGAACAAGAGCATAACAGTGAATGGTGACTGAATAAAGGCATCATAGACTCGATATACAAACTGGGACATCTCTGTGACACAGGAGGCATCGACAGAGGATCCATGGGGATTGGAAGCTTAACTAGTCGGTGGAGATAAACTCAGATAAACAAGTACATCTCCTAAAGTCAAACTATAAACCCAACCAATGGATGTGATATACAGTGCTCTATTCGAAGGCAACACGACTTGGCAACTACCAAAGATAACATCTTTCCTTGTCTGACTTTTTGGTTTTTTGATTTTTTTGGACTTTTTCAAATATTTAAAAAGCTTGAAAAAGAATAAAACTGCTTTATAGTTACAGACTAGGAGGAGACGAGTGTCATAGGGGAAAACAAACTATTTCCAAGTAGTGGAACATACCTATGCTCAATGCAAGGACACATGTGTAGGATATCAACACTTGGGGGAAAATCCCCTCCCGGTAAAAAGGGAATCAAGCTGCAAAGGATATAAAAGATGGCTCTGCATGGATAGACATGAGACAAGCTCGGACTATATGGCTGATACTCAAAGTTAGGGAAGCCGACATAAGGCTCAATAAGGCAGGCAAAGCTCATGATAATGCAATTACAACTTGACATATACAAGGGAGTCCCGAGGAAAATGGCCAGCATAAATTTCAAGAGGAGTATGAAGCTCTTTCTCAAGGACATGGCGGGACTAAAAGGGACTCCCAGACCTAAGAGAGGACTCACAGCATGGGTACCAAATGCAAAAGGGAGCTAACTAGGACACCCATGTATAGGAAAGCTCTACCATTCACATAGTACCACTTTTAACAACAACATGAAGGTTCCGTGATACCATGGAATGGGTTCGTACCCAAGGTTAAAATGAAATAGTCATAAGGTCATGAAAAATGCAAGTGGATGTGAAATCCTAACCTATATTCCAGTTTAGACATGATACCTGTGATAGGAACAAAGGGGTCAAAACCTCGGAGAGAGTGTACAAAAATTGGACCCCACATGACAACCATATTAGTCCAAAACAACCCAAAATAGTCAATAAAGAATCCAAACTATAGGATATAGGGAGGAACGATCATGACAACTACACCGAAAGGAAACAATGTGGTGAACGATGGGACATAAAAAGTAAAGTAAGGTTTAGATCCAACGTTCACGCATCCACTACCACCCCCAAGAGGGTGACCATTGGTGTAAATACCGAGCGAAAGGAATAAAAATTCTCCACAAATGGAGTAGAGGATGGACTATGACCATTCGCAAATCTATGAGCACAGTAAGGGGCTGTGATGCCCCCAAGTCTGACACCAGGGTCTGTACTAGGACCAAGGATGGGTGATAGAATACTAGGCATGCCAAAATTAAAAGGACTTGAACTCAAGAGAGCATAAATATACTCAAGTAACCACGATCCCAAACGCCAACTAACACACAAAGAGTACACTCCTAAGAAAATCTACAGCCAAAATAAAAGCAAACCAAGGGGAGGATTTGTGAGCTCCCGAATGTAGCAAGTATGTCTCACCTAGGAGAGGATTGAAACTCCCATACACTACAAGCGGAGGTACGTAACCAATTATAGTGGCCCTCATCTTCAACGCATAAAGCGACTGTGCTGCCCGACCTTTACCTGGCCAGGACACCTACAGAATAACCCCTGCAAAGCACCCCCTCGATAACCTAGGTAAGGCAACTAAGGTCACCTCAATATAATCAATGCTCAGGTGGACAGTCGCAAGTGGGATTGACTGTATGGGAAAGTTAGAAAATCCTGAAACTCTCGAAAGAGTCCCCAGATACAAATACAATCTTGGAAATATCTTCGGTGCTACTCAGTTATGACTAGGGGTCATCCCAGTCAATAACCGCTCACACTGCCTCATGCTTAACTCCCTTTTGAGAGGAGGATCCTAAGAAACACTGGTTATATCAAGGAATTTCACACACTCACCTGGATAGACACGTACATGTTGTTGTTTAGTGGTCTTGGAGAATTAACTCACAATGAACTATTCCAAGACCCTAAAACCTAATCTTGTTGGTGAACCCTATCAAATAAAATAGTGTAGTTCATTTTAATTAAGCGTTGATTTTAATTGGCTGTAATTACTCAAAGGGAAATGGCTGTGCAACTAATGACATTATGAATCAGCAGTGAAATAAATATGCACACCATAACAAACAATGCTAAGTGCAATCTTTGTCAAATGAAAAATAGGGTATGCCACTACATGAGATGCATAAAAAATCATTCCTTTCCAAATGTCAATGCAATCCTTCCTATATGAAAGCCTAAAAACAACTCTCATCCAAGCAATCCAATGCAAGTACCTCCTCAAATCCATATCTAAGATGCAACTAAGAGTGCAACTACTTTGTATTTTTCAATATAAAAGAATGAAAAATGCAATAAAAGTCATCTAAAACTCTTAGTCTCTGCAGCAAGTATAAAAGACAAGCCCAACAAGACACCGAGATAAAAAAGAGTAATGCACTAATGGAAAAAAAAAGGATAAATGAATAAAACTACTTTCAAAGAAAAATAAATGAAAAAGCAGTCTCTGGTCACAAAAGAAGCATCCAAAAGACAACATCAGACCCAAGGAAGACCCAACCACACTCACAACCCACCCAACAACTTCCCACAACATCAAACTCACCAAAAGGGAGGATGTATGCGATTGTTTAAAGAACAAATGTGTATATACATGACTTTTGGCCAAAAATTTGCGTGTATACATGGATTTTGGCCAAAAACCTGTGTGTATACGTGACGTTTGGCCAAAAATCCGCATATGTACGCGACTTTTGGCCAAAAACCTACGTATACAGAGAAGGAAGTGGTAAAAAGTAGGCCAAGGATCAAACCAATAAAGGGGAGTGTCCATGGATGAACATACTATAAAATGCAACACAGAAACAAGGAGAAACAAAGAGCAAGTCAAGAATATCAAGCCCATTGTGCCATTAAAAACCCCCAAAGGAAAAATGACTAGGAACTCCCCAGTGGAGTCGCCAATTCTGTTACGGAGAGAAATTCCTATGGCTTGGGGTACCACAACAGACAACTTGACTCCAGAAATCAATCCTTTCCAATATGCAATAGAAATTAAATATATAACACTAAAGGATCAGACCTCGTACCTTATTCCGGACGGTTGAAGTAGATCCCCGTTGAGCTTTCCAACTTCAGCTTGAATTGATAGATTACTTCCTCAACAACAAGTAAACAATACAAACATACTATATATATTGGTGTTAGATCTATTCTAGCATATATAATCAACAATGTATAAGCATTTGAAAACATCCATGGATAAAATATTCATTCAAACATACATTATTGGACAGGAAAGATATTTCTATTAATATAAAATTAGAGATTACAATGGATACAACCTCTGTTGGCACGTCTGCGAATCGGAGAAACTGAATCCCCCACTTGGACCTCCACCACCTCAATCCTCCATCTCTTGATAGCAAGATCACAAGCAAAAGGAAAGCTTGGGAAGAACACAAAAGTGCTCCAAGGGACAAAGGGATGCAGACTCAAGCATAAGTTCCAACAACAATGGACTATAGTTTCTTTGCTCTCAATTCTCTCATATGCCTTCAATGTACCATAGAGTTCCTTATATAGCTTTTCAAAGGGGTAATGAAAGGTCGAATCCGAGCGATCTCAAGGCACAGGGAAGGCCAGGAGTCAAGTGAGTCAGATCCATGTCAAGGAAAACTCCAAAAGTATTTGGATTATGCACACATCCTGATGTACACAGTTTTAGGGGTCAAACCTGCGTATATACGCAATTAAGGGTTTAAAAGTCACGTGTATCATTTTTCACATGTTTTCAGGGATGGTCAAGGAAACATCAAAGGACAAAAAATGGTCCAAGGGGTATAAGGAGTCTGCAGAGGGACAGGGGAAGGCCATACAAAGTGTGATTCACTTGGAGTGGTAAAATCAGCTATACCAATCCCCTACGTCTTCTCTTTTAAAGATCTCCCTTATTCTCCAGGGCTCATTACTATTGTCCCAAGGCTTTCCCTCGTGAAAAATTTGCAGGCCCTGCTTCCTCTCTTTTAAGTCAAAAACCTTTCTTCCCATTTAGCACAAATCAGGTGCTAACAAGTGGCTCCAGCTAGGGATGCTATCCTCCTTGCAAGGTAGCAAAGAACTTGTAGGCGAGGTTTTGAATCCATTGGGAGAGCATCTCTGCCCCTAGAATTCAAAAAATTTGTTAATTCTCCCTTGTTGCTATATTTAACGAAGAAAAAAACCAGGAAAATAGAAAAATGGTAGTCCTTTCGGGTCTTACGGCCTTCTCTTTGGGCTTCAAACTCCTTATGGAACCACCTTCTTGTTTATTTGATAACTAGGAAATATATACAACTATAGTACATGTGTTCCTTTCTTTACCTCATGTTAAGTAGTGTTAGAGGAACCTCCCATTCACTGGACCCCCTTCCAGTAGGGACCCATCTTGGTGTTGCAGAATGAAAGCGTTCTCTCCTATGTGCGCTACAAAAATGTATGGACCTACCCACATATGATCGAAATTACCATGTTTTCCTTTATGTTCATGTGGTGCATCCCATTTAAGAAGTAGGTCATCGATCAAGAACTTTTCTTCTTTAACTCTCCTATCAAAGGTATTCTTTATTTTCTCTTGGTGCACCTGCACGCTGTTGTAGGATTTGTCTCTAAGTTCATTCAACTTGATAATCTGATTTATCCTTCTCTACGGGTGGTTCAACTCATTTTGTTGTTCCTGCAGTAACCTGATCACTAGAACTCCTAGAGATGCTGGGAAAACCACTTCAGACCCATATAGAAGATGGAATGGGGATATTCTGATGTCTCTTTTAGTGCTAACCCTGTCAGCCCATAAAGCATACTTTAACTTTGTGTGCCATGCCCTTTTGTTGTCTTCCAACAATTTATTTATGATTCTTACCATGCTCTTGTTCGAAGACTCTTCCAACCCATTTCCCCAGGGATAATAGGAGGTAGAATGGTTGAGGCTGATGTGGTATTTTTGGCAAAAATTCACCATCTTCTTTGATTTGAAAGCTACAACATTATCAGTTACTATTCTACGGGGAATCCAAACTGGGAAAAAATGTTTTCCTCTAAAAAATTTATAATCACCTCATCAGTGGCCCTCCTAGTAGGTATTTCCTCTATCCATTTAGTAAAGTAATACGTAGCAGTCAGGATCCATCTGTGCTTCCCAGAGGAATTCAGATTGATCTCTTTGATGAATTCTAACCCCCACTGTTAAATGGAGCTTCCACGGATATGGGGTTAAGAGGGAGTGGGACATGTTTTCTCTTTCCTTTGAAGACCTGGCAGTGGTGGAATTTTGTGGTCTCTTTGTACACATCAGAGAATAATGTGGGCCAATAGAAGCCGACCCTCAAAATCTTGTTCGCTATGAATTTCCAGGAGTGATGGCCTCCACAATCCCCTTTGTGGAATTCTTCCATGATCTGTTGGGCCTCGTCCTCCAATAGACAATTCAAAAGTGTTGTAAGGGATTATGCACCTAATAATCGTAGTTCGGGGGTTACCAACATACTCAAACACTTGCAGACAATTGACTTCTAAAGTGCAGAATAGGAAATAAGAAGGTAAGAAGAACTTACTTGTTAAACGAAGTTCGATCCTCGTTCCTCCTCTTCCAATCTGCTCCACTTCCAAAGTCTTCAAGGATCCCTCCTCTTTCACCTGTTCAGAGACAATCTTCCAGATAGAGAGTGGTTCATATATATACTAGCAGGTTATATAAATCAAATATGAAATATTGAAGCATAAACAATTATCAAACCAAGAGATATGAGACACATGTGGAAGAAGTAATCTCTTTATTATCAATAATGAGAAAGTTTAGAGTACAACCAAACGTCTGAGGCAAGGACTCCTCTGTCACCAAAGGATTCTGAGTTTCACTGCTCCAAAGACTTCTGTGAACAATCCACCAGCATAACTTTGCTCCAAAGTGTAAGTCTCCACAACCCTCCCCAAGGCCTGTATTTATATGGGTGAAATAAGGCAGTTCTCGAAGGTTGGGGAAGTTGTAGCAGTTAGGGAGATTAAGTAAAATGACTTAACTAAATTCCCATTAGCGTGTGTTTTTATGTTTTCATGTTAAGAGGCACATTCGCGGGTATGTAGTAGAGCGACCCGCGAATGACTCGCTACTCTGTATAAGCGCAACCCGCAAATACATGGATTCGCGACTTGCTATAAGGGAGACTCGCGAATGATGCGCGAGTTGTCTAAAAAGAGAGTCGCGAATACATCCTAACATGGCAAAAAGGCAAAGTAACCAGCTGGATGAAGGTAGAATGTATTTCATGACAAGCCAAGCTATAGTGTTAAGGGCAAACCTCTATCCATAAGTGTCCTTTTTTGTGTCGACATGAGGGATATCAGCAATCGGACGGAGAGGTGCCACTCAGGTGTATAACAGATGCCCCCTAATGTGTGAGGTCAGAGGGGAACGATGGCCGAAATACATTTTAATATTTAACTCTGGAGAAACTTAGAAATCCAATGGAGCAGAGAGAGTACCTGAAACAAATACATAATAATGTGATATACAAAGTTACATCTGAGGATGCTATGTTCAATTTACTGGAACACTAGCTCCTTTACAATATTTGATTACATCATATGATACGGGTAGAAACCACGTATGTTACAAAGGTGGATCGAAGCCACAATACAATAATGATGAGTCTTCAAAGATCTAGGAGCTGGATATAAGAATAGAACATGGTCTTGCGCAACTTAGTCCAAAATGAGGGACTAATGTCTTCATAAATGATCCCAAAGAACCAGTACAATCCAAGCCATGTGAATAAGGGTAAGCTGAAGTCGAACATGGAGAGGATTCAATAGTTTGTAAACCAATAAGTGATAATTGACAACTAAAGCAAAGGAGTTCACCAATGATGCAAGTGAATCCAGAGGTACTATCGTCAAAACTCTAGGTCTTCGTCATCAGGAGGTGCTGAAATGGAACCATACTGTGATACGGAAGGCAATGGATCCTCCAACGGATCACAAGAGTGACTAGGAACTGGGAAAAAGAAGGGAGACACAAGCAAATGGAGAACATATATAATAGTGATGGGATTAGGTGATAGATCAGACATTGAGTGTAGTCCTTGAACAGTGAGAACAACATAGAGATGACCCAAGGCAGCACACAACGAATAGATAGAACAACTAGACTTATCTGTCATGTAGGAGACATGATCAGATTCCCCAGGTATAATGGAAAAGAGGAGGAGTCAAAACTCAAAGTGATAGCTGAACACAAGTGTATACTGAAACATGGATATCAGAAAGCCAAGAGTGCTATGTTCAAGGATGGCATGCTGCCATTACTGAAAACAAGAGAAAACTTCTTCCTTACCTTCCCTGTTAAATTTTAATGAGTCTAGGAAAGTAAACTCGGTTCCCTCTTCATTTTTTAACAAGCTTGAAGAGATGGGAAAATAATGCTTGATACACTGATCCGTGGATTTAATGAGCCCGAACTAGTACATGCTCATGCGGTATTTTCACATTTAGAGAGTCTGAAAATGCCAAAGAAGACTCTAGGGGGGTCCTTTTTCGTCCAATTTAGTCTCCTGAGGCCGAAAAAGTATAAAACAAACCACAGAAGAACTCTCTTAACTTCCGAAGAAGAAAAGGTGAACCTTTTTCGTACTTAGTTGGGAAGGTCCAAAAAAGGCTAAATTACCACCTACCCAACGCTCCTTCCAAAACAACATAAAATAGCTTGAGTTTTACGAGTGTGAAGGAAAGCAAGATCACTCGGAAAGATACATTTGGTTACGAGAAATGGGGCTTACAAAAATAAACTCGTTGTTTTGTTCTTGAGTGTTTAACGAGCATGACAAAGACACAAAGTACACTTGGAATCTTTTTCATGTTTGGGTCCAGAGCACGAAAAAGAGAAAACTAAGCTCAAACCGGGTGTTCCTTTTCTGTAAATTTAGTCCCTCAGGTCTGGAAAAGCGATAAACATATACCTGAGAATACTCTTCTCAATTCCGAAGAAAAGAGAGTGATCCTTTCTCGTATTATTCCCCATGGTCCGAGAAAGAGATAACCTACCACCAATGCAGATGCCCGTTCACATATTCTTAACGAGCTTGAATGGACGAGATAACTCGGCAGTCAAGTCTGTTTTGAAGGAGTCAGACCTGGGCCTAAAGAAACTCCATAAGGTTGGGGAGTCCTATAAAGAGATAGCTTGTAAAAAGAGATTCATAAGAAGCTCTATTTGGCGTGAAAAATAGCTATGAGGAAACCCCTAGGCCTGAAACAGTGACGGAATGAGTACCAAATAATGGAAATGGCATATAAGGATGATACTCATGAAAAAGGGATCCTAGCCACGGAAGAACAATGGTAGATACAAGGGACTAATGGCTTAAAATACCATAGTCCGTGGCAAAATGTTGATTACTAAGGTTAATGTGGAGTGATAAGATGCCAACATGTGTTGGAAAGAGCAAAAACCACCCTATAGAAGCATCAATACTTTGTAAAAGTTGGTAAACCTGTTTCAAGGCACAAGGAGGGTGAAATTAGTCAATTGACATTTCAAACTATATAAAAAGACCCACTTTACGAAATATTATTTCTATAAATAGTTTGAAAATTAAAACATTTCATACCATTTGCACTTTTTGAACCAAAAAGGAAAGTTTACCCTCTATCTTTGATCAATCGCCGTGGACAATTGGACCGTTAGATTCAGAATCCGTCAGCTTCAGGTAAATCTACACCCTAAGCTCTTCAATTTGATCCAAACAAATTTTTAATTTAAAGGTTAATTCAGTATTTTTCATCAACCTAAATTATGGCAAACTGCATTCGCGGGTTGCAAGGCATGAAAGTCGTGAATTTGCGTTTCATTCGAGAGTTGCTCAACAGGAAAGTCACGAATGACTAGCGACTTGTCCCAATGGACAGTCGCGAATGCTGCGCAATAGGGAAAAGCTTTAAAAATATGCAAAATTTTTAAAATTTTATGATGGGATACTGAATCAAATTATGTGTTTTTGTCAGGAAAAATATGGTGCTGGAGTGGAGAGAGAGGGAACATGAAATGATGGATCAAGCGGCTCTCCAAAGCTCGCCTACTATCCACGCATTGAGGACTAGTGGGCTTCTCAAGTTCTTTTGCACATCGCCCATGCGGGCCAATGTCCGCATACTAGAGTTCTTGGTCAATTACTGGGACCATGACCTGGGGATGTTCAATATCCAAGGTGAGACTTTGGAGCTTACCGTACAAGACATCTACTTCATAACCGGGTTGTCACAACGGGGAGCACTGGTGAACCTGGAAGGCACTGGCAGGGGGGGAAACCCCTTGAGTGTCCAGAACTATGTCGATGTATTCTACAGACCGGGTACTCAAAAGAAAGGCAGCAGCATTCTCATTGCAGATATTCAGGATCTTACACTTCAGGTATTGTCCAGTACTATTGTGAGACTTTCAGGGTCAACAGGGTTGCATATGGCCACCAGGACTCAGATGAGAGTGGCGGTGGACTGCTTTAGAGGTACTCTCTTTGATTGGTGCATGGGAATTGACCCCATAATGAAGAGGCAATTATCCGACTGTAGGAGGGGAAGACGGAAGAACTTCGGCTATGCGAGTATACTGGTAGCGTTCTTCTTTGAGAGAGTGCCAGCTATGAGCCCTGCTATACCATTACACGTCCGTCATCCATGGCAGCCGAGGCTTAGCTAGTGGGGAGATATCTTCCTTCGTCAAGGAGGAGGAGACGTAGTACATAGCATGTATGATGATGACTTCTATACATGGTGGGAACGGTAGGTGCCGGCGTTGGAGCAGTTTCCATATGCCGGGTTAGATTTTCGAGGTGATCCTAACCTTGTCCTCCCTCCAGGAGGAGCATGGGGAGAGATGGGTAAGTAATTTTTATTTTTTATCATTATCAAATTTTTATGGATTTTCAAATGATAGGATATATACATATGCACAAGTCTAAACCCTATTTATGTGTCAAAATGCAGATATTGGACCAGTCTACCCTGAAGGGTACCCACGTACCTTTGTATGTCCTATTGTAGGGGGAGACCCAGGATTGATCAGAGTACTCGAGATGAAGCTAGGCAGGTTGACTGAGTGAGTACCTACGATACAGATAGAGCATCTCCCTGTAGCTATGCAGGAGTTCGTGGTTGGGGTTCCATCGGCCTGACTACGTCTTTTCAGACGGGTAGCTAGAGCAGTACTTGTATACAGAGATGCGGTGGAGGCTGCTGAAGCCGAGGAGGCTGAGGAAGCCAGGGGGCACAGAGATCACGGGGACCAAGGAGGTCCCAGTGGCCATGGCGGAAAGGCTTAGTTCTAGGGCATTTTGATGGATGATGATCCACATTTTTGTATATTTTGTACATGACGGGATCTACGGATCAGACTCGACCTATCTATGACAGATA
>LPNX011093443.1:259735-301222 GCA_001517045.1 Pseudotsuga menziesii | reverse complement strand
ATCAGAAACAATTCATGTGTACAAAAACAAGTCTTTCTTTGTAATTGTTCAAAATATTGCAAAGAAATTCCATGATTTATGTCACTTGCACCGATGAAAAAAAAATGCAATATATTTTGCAAAAAAGTCAACATATTACTTAAAAATCTTGAATTTCATGTGGTCGTACAAAATATCCATAGATAAGAATTATATATTTTGAAATCTTATTCAATTTTCTACATTCCATCTTCTTTCAACATATTCAGATTTGTTGTGTAAATACATTGAATCATCTCTCCAAGTCAATAGATTGTTGTTTTTCAATGTTTGTATTTCCATTGACATGTCATGAGAGACAATCAATAAATTGCATTCAAATAAACCCTTCAACTAGGTGTTATGGTCAAAATTGAAGTCTATCACATCCTAGAGAGTAACAGAAGCTAAAGAGACCCAAAGAACAACTATGGGATCATGTTTGAGTATCAAATACCTATTGGAATTGTCAATCTATAAATGGGAATTTCATTTTTATATGTACAAAAAATCTATCTCGATTGAGTATAGATATGAGAGTGGACAAATGCAAATGAACAATAAACTAAAGCAATCAAACATACCCCTTAGCATGTATACTAAGTAACAAATCATGGAAATGATTAATTAATTGGAATTTATTCAAACAATATTTTAACAGGAAAGAATAAATTATTTATAATCTAATGAAAATAAATTAAAACATGAAATGTATGAATTGAGGATAAACTTATAGCTTTGGACTCCATTTTGAGTGATAGGGCTCTTTCATTCCTCCAACATTATACTATCTCTTATGTGATAGTTCCCTTTACAAAATGGAATTTTGCACATAAAAGCATCAACATGTGTAAATAAACACAAAGAATATGTGGGTGGAAGCAATCATTTTCTCATTTTCTAAGTACCCTATAGAAAAGTATTGAGAGTGTAACCCTTAAACCCATAAGTTCTATAATATGCATGGTGGAGGTTTATATCTATAAACAAAAGCTAAATTAAAGGGGAATGAATCCCAATGTGAAAGTTTGAGATTCAATAATGGAAATCTATGCGACTAATTCAAGGCCATAAGGATTCCCAATATCCCATACACTAATGAAAAAGGGATGCCTAATATGGGTATGTACTTACTTGTCTAGCTCATGAGGTGCCATAAGGCATTAATGCATCACGAAGTGCATCATTTAGATGTCAAATGAATCCAAATGTGGTTGTTCATTCATGAAGTAATAATCATGTGACCCATCTTATGGTCATGAAACTATTAAATGAACAGTTACACAACCCTTTGAATAGTCAATATAAAGGTCGACTCTTAGTTGAGGTATGTAATTGGTTTACACATTGGGTGCATAAAATGTGGTTAATGTTGATTTAACCAAGGGGGCAAAATTTGTGTGATAATAGTGCCAATAAAGCTTAAATGTGTCATTATGATAAAGGTGCATTCTATAACCCAATACGAGGGAGAGTTGCTAGATACCACAAACACCAAATAATAATCATAACAAATCATTATAATACTACTATATTTCCCCATTATAGACATGTAGAAATAAAAATCTCATGTACATACATCAGAAAATTATTTAAAAAATCTCATGACTTGAATCTTGTCACTACTCTATATACATACAAATATAATATGAGAGATGTGAAAATCTGTATTTCATATATAAAGAGAAAAAATAAATTTACATATAAATATAAATATAAATCATATTTACACATTTAAAAATGCTAATATATTTAAATACTGTGAAAATAACTAAGTAAATAAACAAAAATTAATATTATCTTATCAAATTGGAAAAACTATAAATTGAATATCTTTAGAATAATTAAAATAGAATTAAGTCCACCCATTTATTCGTTTAACCTAAAATCTAAATCCCTTTACAATGCCATCAATCAAAATTACTTGTTGAACCTTGTATCACCTACCTTTAGCTCAATAGATCAAACACATGGAACTGAACAAATAGATTTAGCTCAATAGATCAAACAATTCAACTACTTCTTTGACTGGATAAACTAAATTAGCAACTAGTAAACCTATGCCTTTGGGTCATAAGGTCAGTCAACTGAAACGAATATATTATCCTTTATCCATTACTGCCACGCCTTGCGCCCCCTCCAATACAAGTTAAACGAGTTGAAATAATACAGATATATGATAATAATTATATAAGAGTATATTTCTATTGTTTCTGAGATACCATCGAGTTCTAGATTCCTTCTCTATACTTATAATATAGCTAATATATTGGAGATCGGATAATAGTTCAAAACCTCAAAGAAAATTCAAAGTTCAAAATCTCAAATAAATTAGTTGGAAGGGTAGAGATGAAATGAAATTCCAACACTGATCAAAAGGCTCTAACAATGCCATCCAAAGTTTGGGGGGGGAGGGGAGAGGGGAGAGGAGGTGAGGTGGGGGAGTTGCATCCAAATGGTTTGAGTCCGTTAGGTAGAACTGGTGGGGATTATCTAAATCATTGGAAGTGATATATCTGACAGTGATGACCACCAAATTTTATATGTCACATGAATAATCAGTAATATCTAGACCACAGTTTTTCAAAACTCCTCTTTTTCACCATAATCCTATCCCATTTCAAAATTATTCTAATATATTATTAAAAAAAATGTTAATATCCTCAAACCCTACCTACAGTAGTAAATGACCATATATTTTCAGGACTATTCTATACACACACACACACAATCGGTGTGCACAAAATATTGGAAATAAACTCCATCATTTAAGTCACTTGCACTGATGAGAAAAAATGCAATATATTTTTCAAGAAAAAAACATAATACTTAAAAAAACTTGAGTTTTGTGTGGTCATATGATAAGAATTATAGATTTTGAAATCTTATTTAATTTCTTGCATTTAATCTTCTTTCAACATATTCAAATCTATTGCATATATACCTTGAATGTAATATCCCTAAAATCCATAAATAAATTTTTTCATATGCTAATAAAATTGCTAGATCTTAAGGACATCTTCATTTTTACTGCGGAATAAAAACTTGTTTGAAGAACTAAGCCTAAGTTCTGTTTGTTGTTTCCTTTGTGCGTTTTTCCTATATGATGATGATGTCTACATACAACTATTATATACTTCAATGCGCTTGTAGTTTACATTACATGTCTATCTTATTTACTGACACTGTTGATCCTTATTCTGTTTATGTCTTACTTTCATATTACATTTATTTATTTATTTGTTTATAACAAAGGGTCTGACTTACCTCTGTATGTCAATGGGTGGAGTAGTGGGGTTTATGTCCCTTTTGACTCACTCATAAATGTAAGGTTCCTATGCTACGAGGTTTACTTAGTTCATTGTGAACTAATGCATGTGTACCTTTTTTTTACAGGTGATTTCTCCTATGAACCTAGTTTTGAGAACGTGATAGAAAAAATTCCTAACATCTACAGCTATCTGAATTCTAAACAATGTTATTCCTATGCTCACTAACTGAGACAAGGGACCTATGCTTAAATATAAAATTATGTTGGTAATCTATGGTGAAAGGGCTTTATACCTTTGATACGACTATGTGCATGTTTTAAAACTATGGTGTTTAGGGATTAACATGTATAGCATAATGAAGCTATGATAAGAGCGTTTAAACTATATCATATACATATGCATTTCACAACTATGGAAGGGTTTACGACTAAGGTCAAAGGGCATACTATGGATTATTTCGATGGGAGGGAATGTGAATCCAAACTATAGGTTGATGGGTTTTGATTTGGACGAAGGTGGTAGCCAAGTTGGCACATTGAATGATCCTTGTGTTGTGTAGGCTCCATGTCTTATGCATTGCGCTAGGGTTTGCTGGGCATTTGTTTGGTTCTTCATTTTGGTTTTGGAGGGAGGTTTCGCGCTCTAGGTGGGATTTGTACATACCATGTAGAGCTTACATTTTGTCCATGGAAATGGTGTATAGGTATGCCAATACTCATTATGGATTCACCTTTTAACTTTTGTTTCGATTTATAGTCATTGCATACTTTTAATTGTTTGTATTGGTTTCGTTGGTGCCGGTTTAGGTAGCGTGGTTACTTTGCTTTAAAGCACAGAGCTTGGGTTGACTGCACAACCATCTCGAGTAAGGCCACGTATAGTAGGGTCCTATACCCGATTTTTAATTTCCTATGTTGTTATAGGGTTTTGATTCTGGGTCTGGGAAATGTTGGGTTGCAATGCTTAAGCTATTTGCTGTTGGTTTTAGTTTTTGGGGTTCCTTTAATTCATTTGGGAATTTTCAACGCATCTATGTAAAGTCACTCATATGGATCTGTAATGTAAATATGTGATGTTTAAACTTTAATAGAAACTCGACTCTATGTTTTTGGTTTACCATTAGCTCTGTAATAATTGTTTTGGGTTTTAAATAAATATTATAGGGTTCCTTTATTTTATTATGGATCTGTATATTGAATGCATTTATAATGCTAATAGTGTTGTTTCTCTGCAATGGAACTTATGATGTCATTGCTACGATATTCATTAATAAATGTGGAAATGTGGTTTAGTTGATTGTCGATTTTGAGGATGTAGCTATGTCAATTTGAATGATTTGTTTTTATGTAAATAAATTATATGTTCATAAAAATAGAAGCCAAAGGTAGAGCCCTTGAATTCCTATGAGGTTTGATTTAAATTTCATGGAATAATTCATGTCTATATGTTTTCTTTTAAGTGGAAGATCCTAGCTCTGTCTATAAGTTTAGACGTGGGAAATTGATTGTTTTACGAGAAACCGTAATGGCTAAGCTCTGCATGAATAATGCAGCCTGTGTAAATCTGTTTAATAATTTAGTTTTTGTTTACAATATTCAATACTGGGTTTGTATGGTTTGGTTTATCTTATTTATTTAAGATTTAATGCTCTCAGTTGAGCTCTATGTGATTCGAAAGTGGGTCGATTGCTTAGCTGGGGTTAACTGTTTAATGTTTTGTAGCTTATTTGTTTTAAAACGTTGTGAATAAATAACCTAGTGTTTAATGGATTTGACCTTGGGTCACCCAGATAGTTGACTGTGATAATGATTTTAACCTTTGGTTTGTTATTATAATTTATGTAGGGATTATCTCATTTATCCTTTTAATTCCATCAATGCAATGCGTATGAGAATGGAAGTTTGTTTACGGTTTTTTTGTTCTATAATTTACTAGACTAGTTTTGTAGATAAACTTTGTTTGGAAAAAAATTGGTTGGTAGCCAATCCTTTACACGATTCGATTGCTGGGAAATGTATATAATGTTTATACATGTTGGCATTAATGATATGACTTGAAAATCGTGGATAGGCTCTCGGCCGTCACATAAGGAGTTTATGGTAATTTTATATCTTGATAATTGTTTATAGATCTGTTTGCAACGTCTTTCAATTTTCTATTATTTAATTTGATATTGTTTTCATGTAGACAGGATATATGAAATATAGGTCTGTGTTTCGCTGGAAAATGAAATGTGGCATAACTTTGTTTAGTTTATAGTTTTGAGTTTGGATTAAAAACGGATTTTCTCTATGGACTGAATGTTTATAAATATGTTTTTAATTTGTTTATTTATATTTACTTTAATTTTGTTAGAGGAGTTTTAAATAATGATTAGTTTAAGGGATAAAATGAGTTTGTTTATCATTAGCTTTTCTTAGTTAATCTCTATTTGATTTTAAAATGTGACCTAGTTTGTAACTTAGGTTGTAGTTTTATGTTTTTAACTAAAAGATAGGATCTGAATCTAGATTATAATTTCTAACATAAAAATTCTGAACCAAATACATGTAGATCTAATAGTTGTTTAACCCTAGGAATCTATCTAAAATTTAACAGCTCTGTTTCACTTTAAACAATAAAACAACCTGAAGCATATAAACAACTCGAAAGTAAAAATTGCAGATATTTAATCCAGAGAATAAATTCTATAAGCATAACTTGTAAACATAATTAATATACTGGGAAATGTAGAAACCTCATGCCTGCAACTGAACCCTGCACACTTAAACACATAGAATTTAATAAAAACTAGTTTTCTATGACCTTATATTTGTTAACCGATTAACTTGGGAACTACCACGTTCCTCCCAACCATGATCCTAAACCATTTCAGGTTCTAATACGGATTTCCCCGAGATGGCTCCACCATACAATAGTCTAGATCTGCTAAAGGTGAGTCTTCTCTTAGTTGGAATATCAGGTTCTATATAAGATGGCTTTGCTTTTGGAAATGTTCTCCAAAATTACTTAGGAAATAATGATAATATCCCCAAACCTTCCCTTGGATTGGTTATTAATACAAAATCCTTTAGGAAAGGGCCTTTAAACTTCAGTTAGATCAAGAATCCATTATCTTCTTGAAATTAATCTTTAATTATTTTCATGTGAATTTAATAATTATTTTGTTTAGCTTAGGAACTTTTTAGTAGTTCCTAATTTGAACTTGAGAATGAAATACTTGTTTAATCACTTTCGTAAATAATAAATACATAGACTCTTTTATTTATTATTTTAGATATCTTTATTTCTTTATATATATATATACAATTATTCTTTTATTCATAATATATATAAACTTTGCATATTATCTTTTCATATTTATTTGTCCAACATATAACATAATTTCCTTTATTTTATGATTCTCTTAGCTTATACTATTTCTTTTATTCAAGGCCTCAGGTAGGGTAGGTCAACTAAGTTAGGAAACTTTAGATCCTTATTGCATGTTGGATTACCTCATGTATCATGGTAGTTCTTCAGTACTTGATGAGAAGTAGATTCAAATATTGATTTAATCAACTTAAAAATAAGTAAGATAAGGATGGTGCTTTTTAGATTCGGTCTCACTGAACAAAATTAATTTCAGTAACTGTTAGCGCTATTAAGATCCTGAGATCAATGCTAATAACTAGGAATTACACTTAGTGCAATTCCAGAGCCTCTCACTCAACACTAATGCTAGCATGTACTTGAAGAATACACCTAGGGATACAATGGGAAAGGATTTGATGCTTCAGAGCTTATGCTCAACATCAATTTGGAATGCTCCAACGATTATGCCCAACACATCCAATTCCTATAATTCATGTGCTCCAGATATTATTCTCAACACAAAATCTCATAACTCATGTGGTCCATGGATTATGCTCAACAAAATATCTCATAACTCATTTGTTCCAGAGCTTATGCTCAACACAAAATCTCATCACTTATGTGCTTCATGGTCCACTCCTAACACATTATAGGACTCAATCATGCATTTAGTCCTCTGCACATTCTATCACAATAATCACCTCAGTATATGAATTAAGGTAAATCACATAATACATCCAGTACATCATACTATGGCAATAATCTTTGTCCATTAGGGTCCATGCCCAACATATATAATCACATACATGATAAATAAAAGATATGCACTGTCTTACACCCAATATATCTAACTAATCAACATAAATCATGTGTGTTGAGGCCTTACGGCCAATCTAAAAAAATAAACATCAAAGTAGCTCATGTGCAATGTGACTCATTCCCATTATAGTTAAGGTCAAAATTCAGGATATTGCATCCCTCCCTGCTTAGAACAACACCATCCCAGTGTTCTAGGTACTAGGAACGAATTCATGAAATAAGGCAGGGTAAGCTTCTCTCATGGTGGATTCATTCTCCCAAGTGGCCTCATCAGCTACAAAGTGCTTCCATTGCACTTTCAACTAGACTATGGTTCGCTTCTTGAGCTGTACTTTTCTTTTGTCTAGAATATAAAGGGGTTCAGGTACAAACTCCCCTTCAAGTTCCACCTGTAACAAGGATCAATCAATAACATGTTTAGTATCATATACATATTTCTTCAATAAATATGCATTGAAATAATTATGAACCTTTATGTGAGCAGGTAAAGCTAATTCATATGCCACTAGCCCTCTCTTGGCCAATATCTCAAAGTGTCTGCAAAATCTTGGTTCCAACTTTTTGCATCTTCCCAAGCTTAATGAGCTTATTTTCACTTTTAATTTTAAGTAAACATGTTCTTTGATATGATAATATTTATCTTTTCTTTTCTTATCTGCATAACTCTTCTAGGGGTCTTGCACTTCTTTAAGGTTTTGTTGTACTTTGGTGACTAACTGTTCGAAGTCCTTTAGTAAGTCTGGCCCTAACATGAGCCGGTCCACTGGGTTATCCTAAGTAACTGGTGTTCTACAATTCCATCCATAGAGTAGCTCGAAGGGAATCATCTTGGTGGAGCTTTGGTATGTGTTTTTATATGCAAACTATGGAAGGTGCAAATAATCTTCCCACTTGGTGGGATTGTTCATAACATACATTCTAAGCATGTTTTCCAAAATTTGGTTTACCCGTTCTGTCTTCCCATCTATTTGCGGGTGGTAAGAGGTACTAAAATTTAACTACATCTCTAAACTAGAGAATAAAGATCTCCAAAATTTACTGGTAAACTTTGTGTCTCAACCAGAGATGCTTGAATTGGTTATCCCATGCAATATGAATATCTCCTTTAAGAAAATGTAGGCAATGTGAACTGCCTTGTAGGTTGACTTAACCATGATAAAATGTGCTTCTTTAGATAACTTGTCAACCACTACAAAGATGGAATCATTTTGCTTCTTTCTCTTTGGTAGACCTGTAATAAAATCCATACTAATGACCTCCCACTTCCATTTTGGAATGGGTAAAGGTTGTAGTAATCCTGAAGGATGCTAGTGTTTATCCTTGACTAGCTGACATTCTTGACATATTGCAATGAGTAATGCTATGCTGACCTTTAACATAGGCCATAAAAAGTGTTTCTTTACTGCTAATATCATCTTTTTATATCCCAGATGCCCTGAGTAGGGTTTTTGATGGAACCCCATTAGGATACTAGTCTTGATGTCTCCTCCTTTTGGAACATACAATATCTCTTTGGACCACAATATTACAATCTCTTCTACCTTATACTCTTTTTGTTGTTAAAACAACCTGTCCTCTTGAATCTTTTTGAGGATTTCAACATAGAAACAATCAAATCTGTTTCTCATTTTGATCCTATCTTGTAAATCCAAATCAGTTTGGCTTAAAGTTACCTCATATAACATATGAGCTCGTCGACTTAAAGTGTCAGTGATTTTATTCTCCTTTCCCTTTATATGATTTAATTCGAAATGGTACTCGCTAAGGAATACCAACCATATGGACTGCCTTGCATTTGGATCTAGATGGTCGAAAAAAACTTCAAACTCATGTTGTATGTCTTCAAAAGAAACTTCTTCCCCATGAGGTAGTGCCTCCACATATTCAAGGCTTGGGTAATGGATACTAGCTCAAGATCTTGGGTGGGATAATTTTGTTTGTGTTCCTTTAATTTCCATGACTCGTAACAGATCACGCAATAATCCTGCATGAGGAATCCTCCAAGTCCTTCCTTGCTCGCATCGGTGCAAACAATGAAATCCTAACCAGGATCTGCAATTTGTAGTATCAATGCAGTAGTCAAAATTTGTTTAATATTCTGAAAAATTTCCTCGCATTTGGTCGTCCACAAAACTTGTTTTCCTTCTTTTCTAAGGTGGTCATGGGACATGAAATTATCGAAAATTTCTCAATGAACTTTCCATAATAACCCGGTAATCCCAAAAATGACCTAATGTGTGTGACATAGGTAGGGGTAGGCCAATATTCTATGGCTTTAATATTTTATGGGTTGACGACTATCCCCTTCTTGGAGATAGTGTGACCTAGGTATTGTATCTATGGTTTTTAAAAATCACATTTACTAAACTTAGCATAAAGCTGGTGTTCCCGTCACACCCGTAGTACTATGGTGAGATGCTCCCCATGTTATTTACTCTTTGAGTAAATCACTATGTTGTCTATAAATACCAATATAAAATTATCTATGTATTTACTGAAGATATTGTTCATCGTGCACATAAAATTTGTCGGTGCATTGGTTATCTCAAAAGGCATTACTACAAACTCGTAATGGCTGTATCACGTTTGAAAGGTTATTTTATGTATATCTTCATCATAGATCCGTACCTAATGGTAGCCAAACCACCGGTTGATCTTTGATCCTCCGACTTGATTGAACAAGTCATCGATCCTAGAGAGTGGGTAACGGTTCTTGATGGTCATCTTGTTAAGTTGGTGGTAATTGATGCACATTCACATCACACAATCCTTATTATTTATGAAAAGTATAGGTGCTCCCTAAGGGAAAACACTCGGTCGGATATAACCTTTATCAATCAACTCATGTAATTGCAACTTGAGCTCCACCAATTCTCGTGCGCTCATGCGGAATGGGGATTTCAAATCCGGTATTGACCCTAGTTTCAGTTATGTGGAAAGGTATAGGTCCTCTTTTGGTGGTAATCTAAGTATTTCCTCAGGAAATATATCATTAAAGTATACGAGAACCAAAAATTCCTCAATGTGTTGTTCTCTCTCAGCTTTTACATCCTGGATGTTTACTGCAAAATTTTTGCAACCCTTCCTTATACACTTCTTCACTTGTAAGGCCAATATATGTCTAACGGAAACCTTGTTAGGTATGCCTTGAAGCTTTCACTAGTTCTTTTGGCTATCCGTGCACAAGATTGACTTTTTTAAACAATGAAGCATGACATGGAGTTGTTCCATCAAGTCCATGCTGTTAAGTAAATTGTACGATCCTAAGGGTAAGATACTCAAATATATCTTAGCTAGAAACCCATTCAAGTTTACCTCACAGTCTCTCACTAGTTTTGAAACCTTCCTTTTTGTACCAGTGGATAATTGTACTAGCCATGGTTTCTCATGTTTTACTCTGTTTAGTTTACACATTTCAATAATTTTGGGTGATACATAGCTTCGGAAAGCACCTGGACCAATAAAAAATGAAATAGAAGTGTTTGAAACCTTACCTTCTATTTCGACCATAGTGGCCTGATGGTATTCTTGTCGACCATCCAATGCTGCATAAATCCTCGGTGTTCTATCCATTTCCTCTACCATTGGGTCTTCATGTAGATTTTTTAAGACTCCACCAGTATTGTTTGGATTATATCTAGCATAGTGGGATCCTTGGAATTTCCAACAGTCAACCTGCAGTGAGGCAACCTTGGCTCCTCTGTTTGCTACTGGTCTCTTGGTATTTGGTGTAGGCACATTTGGATTTTCACCTGTCTTGTTGAAGTTTCTGTTGGCTGGAAAAATATTCTTCTATTTTCTGTAATGCAGTGGTTTAAAACTAGATTTTTAGTTGTCCAAGAAGGTCCTAGACCTGTCTCGACTTATGTTTATGTTTTCTTGCCTAAGATTCCCATGCTCATAACAAATCCTAGCTTTGTGTAAGGTAGTGTCCAAATTTTTAGTCATGCCAAACTCAATTCTCTCTCGAAAATTGGGAGGAAAACATCCCAAAAACTGTTGTATATTCAATTTTTCATCCTTTATGTAAGGTACGTAGTGTAATAGATCCAAAAATATGTTAATAAAGGAATCCATGGTAATGGATCCCATCCTTAACTCATGAAATTTCACTTTCCTGTCAAATAATTTTTCAGACATGTATTTCTCTTGAAATATTCTGCGAAAATTACTCCATCTAATTTCTTTTACTTCATCCTTTTTGATATGCTTTAGGTATCTCCACCATCTCGATTCTTTTCCATTTAAATTATAAATGGCTAGTCTAGATTTCATTTCACTAGAGTAGTTGTGTACTCGAAAGTATTTTCTCATACCTAGAAGCCATTATTCAACCTTCTGTTCAGTATTCATCTCTCCCTCATAGATTGTGGATTCAATCTTATGGAATTCTCCTAGGAGGTTGTCATCATTTTTCTACTTCTTTCTGCAAGGAAAAAGTGAATTGTAACTGGAAAGACCGTGATAATCTCTTTCTATAAGCTTAGGTGTGTTCTCTTCTCTTCCCTCTTCCCTTGGACTTCTCATCCTTTTTAGATGATAAACTTCCTTAGACTTATTGGTTGAATGGGTAGGTTGTCCATGAGAGTTTACTCCCATCATGTTTCGAAGTTAAGATTTGTTGATTTATTTTTTATTTTTTCTCTCATTAATATTGTCATCTTTGAAGCTTTGTAAGTCTGCTTGTAGACTCTTTATGGTTTTCATTAGATCGAAATTTAATTCTACCACCAGTTCTTCTTCCCATGTTGGGGAATTCAGATTTCATTGATGGTTGTTATCTTCTTATGTATTCATGATCTGAATTGTTCTTTAATCCTGCAATTAAAACATTTGGTGACAAATTTTCTATTAGTTAACAAAATTTTAAATACAGTTTTTGAAATTCTTATTTCTGCAACGAAAGTTTGGTAGCACCCATTAGGTCTCTTAGTGTTTGAATATGGGCTCTGATACCACTTGTAATGTCCCTAAAATCCATAAATAATAATAATAAAAATTGTAAGGTACTAAAACTGCTAGATCTTAAGGACATCTTAATTTTTATTGTGGAATAAAAACTTGTTTGAAGAACTAAGCCTAAGTTCTGTTTGATGTTTACTTTGCATGTTTTTTTTGTATGATGACGATGTCTACATGTCACTATTTTATACTTCGATGTGCTTGTAGATTACTTTACATTTCTATCTTATTTACTAATGACATTGATCCTTATTATGTTTATGTCTTACTTTCATATTACATTTATTTATTTATTTGTTTATAATGAAGGGGCTGACTTGCCTCTATATGTCAAGGGGTGGAGTGGTGGGGTTTCTGTCCCTTTTGACTCACTCGGAAACGTAAGGTTCCTATGCTATGGGGTTTACTTAGTTCACTGTGAACTAATGCATGTGTATATGTTTTTCTGTAGGTGATTTCTCCTATGAACCTAGTTTTGTGAAGGTGACAGAACAAAGTCCTAACATCTACAACTATTTGAATCTTAAACAACGCTATTCCTATGCTCACTGAATGAGATAAGGGTCCTATACTTAAGTGTAAAAGTATGTTGGTAATCTATGGTGAAAGGTATTTATACCTTTGATAAGACTATGTGCATGTTTTAAAACTATGGTGTTGAGGGCTTAACAAGTATATCATAATGAAACTATGAGAAGAGGGTTTAAACTATATCATATACATATGCATTTTGCAACTATGGAAGGGTTTAAGAATAAGGTAAAAGTGCATATTATGGAAATGGGGATTATTTTGATGGGAAGGAGTGTGAATCCAAACTATACACTGATAGGTTTTCAATTGGATGAAGGTGGAAGCTAGTTTGGCGCATTGAATGCTCCTCATGTTGCATAGGCTCCATGCCTTATGCATTGCACTCACGTTTGCTGGGGAATTGTTTTCTTCTTCGTTTTTCTTTTGGAGGGAGGTTTCGTGCTCCAGGTGGGAGCTATTCATACCATGCAGATCTTACACTTTTTCCATGGAAATTTTGGATAGGTATGCCAATTCTTAGTATGGATTCACCTTTTAATGTTGGTTTGGATTTACAGTCACTGCATACTTCTAATTTTTTGCTTTGGTTTAGTTGGTGCAGGTTTAGGTAGTGTGGGTACTCTTCTTTAAAGGGAAGAGCTTGGGTTGAATACGCAACCATCCCGGGTAAGTGCATGTATAACATTGCCCTACACCCAATGTTTAATTTTATATGTTGTTACATGGTTTCAATTCTGGGCTTGGGAAATGTTGGTTTGCAGCGCTTAAGCTATTCGTTGGTGGTTTTGGGTTTTGGGGTTCCTTCAATTCATTTGGGAATTTTCAATGCAACTTTGTAAAGTCACTCATATGGATTTGTAATGAAAATATGTGATGTTTAAAATTTAATAGAGACTCGGCTCTATGTTTCTGGTTTACCATTAGCTCTGTAATGGATTTTTTTGGGTTTTAAATAAATCTTACGAGGTTCCTTTATTTTATTATGGATCAATAAATTGAATATGTTTAAAATGCTAATAGTGCCATTACTTTACAATGGGACTTATGATGTCATTGCTGCAATATTCGTTAAGAAATGTGGAAATGTGGTTTAGTTGATTGTCTATTTTGAGGAGGTAGCTCTATCGATTTGAATGATTTGTTTTTATGTAAATAAATTATCTGTTTGTGAAAAAATATGCCAAAGTTAGACCTCTATAATTCGTATGAGGTTTGATTTAAATTTTGTGGAATAATTCCCGTATGTATGTTTGGTCGTAAGTGGAAGAGACTAGCTCTTCCTGTAAGTTTAGATGTGGCGAATTGACTGTTTGACGGGCATATGTAAGGATAATCCATGCATGAATAACACAAACTGTGTAAATGTGTTTAATAATTTAGTTTTCATTTACAGGATTTGATACTAGGTTTGTATGGTTTAGTTCTTGTTTGTTTAAGCTTTAATGCTCCCAGCTGAGCTCTATTCGATTCGAAAGTGGGTCGATTGCTTAGCTGGGTTTAATTTTTTAATGTTTTGTAGCTTATTTATTTTAAAACATCGTGAACAAATAAGCTGGGGTTTAATGGATTCGACCTTGGGTTGCATGGATATTATACTGTGACAATGGTTTTAACTTTTGGTTCATTAATATAATTTATTTAGTGATTATCTTGTGTATCCTTTTAATTCCATTGACGTAATACATCTCAGAATGAAACTCTTTTTATGGTTTTTTTGTTGCTGTAATTTACTAGATTGGTTTCGTAGATAGAATTTGTTCGGAAATTAAAATGGTTGACAGCTAATCCTTAACAAGATTCAATTGTTGGGCAGTGTATATAATGTTTATACGTGTTGGAATTAATAATATAACTTGAAAATAATGGATAGGTTCTCGGCCTTCATGCAAGGAGTTTATGGTAATTTGATATCTTGATAATAGTTTATAGATCTGTTTGCAGTGTCTTATAATGTTCTATTGTTTAATTTAATAGGTTTCTATTTTTACGTAAACATGATATATGAAATCTAGGTCTGTGTTTCGTTAGAAAATGAAATGTTCCATCACTTCATTTAGTTTATAGATATGAGTTTGGATTAAAAATGGATTTGATCCCTGGATTGAATGTTTATAAATATGTTTGTAATTTGTTTATCTATATTTACTTTAATATTTTGAGAAAATTTTTAAATAATGATTAGTTTAATGGATAAACTGAGTTTGTTTATCATTAGGTTTGCTTAATTAATCTCTGGTTGATTTTAAAATGTGACCTAGGGTCTAACTTGGGTTGTATTTTTATTTTTTTAACTAAAAGATAGGATATGAATCTAGATTATAATTTCTAACATAAAACTTCTGAACTAAATACATGTAGATCTAAAAGTTGTTTAACCCTAGGAATCTATCTAAAATTTAAAAGCTGAGTTTCACTTTAAACAATAAAACAACCTGAAGCATATAAACAACTGGAAAGTAAAAATTACAGATATTTAATCCAGAGCATAAATTCTATAAGAATAAGTTGTAAACATAATTAATATACTCGGAAATGTAGAAACCTCATACCTACAACTTTTCATCCTATTTTAATGGTTATGAACCCTGCACATTTAAACACACAGAATTTAATAAAAACTAGTTTTTTCTGACCTTAGATGTTAACTGGATAACTTGGGAACTACCACGTTCCTCCCAACCATGAATCAGAACCGTTCCTGGTTCTAATCCGGACCCCCCTGAGATGGATCCAACATGCAATTAGTTAAGAGTTCCAAAAGGTGAGGCTTCTCTTAGTTGGAATATCAATTTGGAATATCAGGTTCTGTATAAGATGGATTTGCTTTTTGAAATGTCCTCCAAAATTACGTAGGAAGTAATGATCAGATCCCCAAGCCTTCCCTTGGCTTGGGTCTTTATAAAAAATATTTTAGGAAAGGGAAATTAAACTTCAATTAGATAAAGAATCCATTATGTTCTTGAAAATAGTCTTTAATTGTTTTCATGTGAATTTAATAATTATTTTGTTTAGATTAGGGACTTTTTACTAGTTCCTAATTTTAACTTTAGAATGGAATATTTATTTAATAAATTTAGTAAATAATAAATACATAGTCTCTTTTATATATTATTTTAGTTATCTTTATTTCATTATATATACATATATATATACAATTATTCTTTTATTCATAATATATATAAACTTTGCATATTATCTTTTAATATTTATTTTTGTATCATATAACATAATTTCCTTTATTTGATGCTTCCCATATCTTATACTATTTCTTTTATTCATGGACTTAGTTAGGGTGGGTCAACTAAGTTAGGAAGCTCTAGATCCTCCTTGCATGTTGGATTACCTCATGTATTGTGGTAGTTCTTCAGTACTTGATGAGAAGTAGATTCAAAATTTCACTTAATCAACTTAAAAATAAGTAAGATAAGGTCATTTCTTTTCATAATCATTCTCACTCAACAAAAATTAATTTCAGTAAATCCTAGTATTATTCAGATCCCAAGATCAATGCTAATAATTGGGAGTTACACTTAGTGCAATTCCATAGCCTCTCACTCAACACTAATGCTAGGATCTACTTGTATAATACACCTAGGGATATAATGGCCAAGGATCCGATGGTCCATAGCTTATTCTCAACATCAATTTGCAATGCTCCAGGGATTATGCCCAACACTTTGAATTCTTATAATTCATGTGCTCCAGAGCTTATGCTCAACACAAAATATCATAACTCATGTGCTCCAGAGATTATGCTCAACACAAGATCTCATAACTCATGTGTTCCAGATCTTATGCTCAACACAAAATCTCATCACTTATGTACTTCAGGGTCCATGCCCAACACATTATAGAACTCAATCATGCATTCAGTATTCTGCACCTTCTATCAAAATAATCATCTCAGTATATGCATTAAGGTAAATCACATAATACATCTAGTACATCGTACTATGACAATAATCTTTGTCCATCAGGGTCCATGCCCAACATATACAATTGCATACATGATAAATAAAACATATGCATTGGATTATGCCCAATATATCTAACTAATAAACATAACTCATGTGCACTAAGGCCTTACACCGAATATAAAAACATAAACATCAAAGTAACGCATGTGCAATGGGACTCATGCCCATTATAGTTAAAGACAAAACTCAAGATATTACATTGAATCATCCCTCCAAGTCAATAGATTGTTGTTTTTCCATGTTTTTATTTCCATCAACATGTCATGAGAGGCCATCATTAACTTGCATTTACCCAAACCCTTAAATTAGGTGTTATGGTAAAAATGAAATTCTATCGCATCCTAGAGAGTAACAAAAGCTAAAAAAGCCCAAATAATAGCTAGGAATTATGTTTGAGGATCAAATACCTATTGGAATTGTAAATCGGTGTATGGGAATTCCATGTGTATATGTACAAAAAAAACTACCGGAATTGAATATAGATACGGGAGTGGACAAATGCGAGTGAACATTAAACTAAAGCAATTAAATCTACCCCTTAGCATGTATACTATATAACAAATCATGGAAATAATTAATTAATTGGAACTTATTCAAACATTATTTTAATAGGAAAGAATAAATTATTTATTATCTAATGGAAATAAAATAAAACATTAAATGCATAACTTAAGGATAAGCTTACAGCTTTGGACTTCATTCTGAGTGGTAGGGTTATTTGATTCCTCCAACAATATACTATCTCTTATGTGATAGTTCTCCTTAATCAATGTCATTTTGTATGTAAAAGGATGCAACTTGTGTAATTAAACTTACAAATAATATGTGGGCGGAAGCAATCATTTTCTCATTTTCTAAATACCCTTTATAAAATTCTCAAGAGTGTAACCCTTAAACCCATAAGTTATATAATATGCATGGTGGAGATTTATATCTAGAAACAAAAGATAAATTAAAGGAGAAGCATTCCCAATGTGAATGCATGAAATTCAATCATGGCCACCCATGTCGCTAATTTGATCATAAGGATACCGAAGAAACTTTACAGAAATGAAAAAATGATGCCTATTATGGCTGTGTACTTACCCATTTAGCTCATGGGGCAACCTAAGGGATTAATACATCACGGAAGTGCTCATGTAGGTGTCAATGAATCCAAATTTGTTTGTTCAATCCATGAAGCAACAATCATGTGACCCATGTTATGGTCATGAAACTATAAAATGAAGAATTATACAACCCTATGAATAGTCAACATAAAGGTCAACTCTTAGTTGAGGTATGTGATTGGTTTAGACAGTGGGTGAATAAAGTGTGGTTAATTTTGATTTAATCAAGAGGACAAAATTGGTGTGATAATAGTGCCAAAAAAGCTTTAAAATGTTTCATTATGATAAGAGTGCCTTATATAAATCAATATAAGGGAGAGGTGCATGATACCACAAAAACCAAATAATACTCATAACAAAAAAGTATAATACTATTATATGTCCCCCAATTATAGACATGTAGAAATAAAATGTATTTTGATGCCTAATTTTGTTAGAACTTGATCGATTGTTATATTGGCCATTAGGCAATTGATATTTATGTAAATACACCATCATTATATAACCAAATTGATATTGTGCATGTCTCTTGTTTATGTCATCTCTAGCCTTGTATACTTCATTATGTTGTTTAAATACTTATTTTAACTTGCTTATAGATTCACATCATTTGACGTTAGAAGATAACAAGCATCTAAAGGGATAATTCTTAGTTTTGTCCCTCCACTAGGAGAATGTCAATATTTTGTCTCCAATGGAGAGATAGTAGTAGTACTATTTATAGAATTGCTAAGACATAATTGAATTACAAATGGCATCAAACACTAATGTCTCGGTCTATTGTGTACTAGATAATGTGATAAATTCCCCAATTTTGAACTAACTGCAATTCACTTGTTAGTATGAGGAAAATAGGAAAAACTAAAATGAATTTGTGACTTGAATATATTCTTTAGTGTTTATCAAAGATGGCTTAGGATTTTCATATCCCTATCAATGACGATGGAGATATACAAGCCCTACAATAGAACATCTTCTTTGGAAAAATCCTTGAAATGTGTGTGTGTGTGTGTGTGTGTGTGTTTATCTTTAGTACTAGGTATAAAATGTATTACCATATATTAGTGATATTGCAATAATTAGAGTATCATTACCCCATTAAGTTTGAAGGAAATGCTACAACAAAATCCATACTTGTGTGTTAGAATAATTTATGTAGTAATGGTAAGCGTTGGTGTTTTCCATATTTTGTTGTTTACATAATACTTGGATATTCCTTTGGAAAACCCATAGGTAGATCTAATGTATGAACTATATTCATAAGCATCCACTAGGTGCTTGAAACCAACCACATAGTTTGTCATAAATACCAACAACTTCCTTTATGGACTTACTATATTTATGACCACATTTGTTTTACTGGGCTTGTGATTGATCCAAAAAATTTGAGCATGAAATGTTTTATTTATTTGCGGTTTCCAATTATTTCATAACTTGATTGTTTTTACTTTGTATGAACTTATCAAGCATCAAATGATTCTTCCAATGTTAAATTGCAGACCATGGTATATTATTTTACATAGTAAACCTAACATATTAAACATAAAACATTAAGAACCATAAAACTATAAATTTTGAATACATTAATTTACTAACACATTTTATTGAGAAATGCGACAAAAATTACAAAATTGAACTCTAAGAATTACAACTTTTGTTGTTCAGTGTATATGGGAAAAAAATATACTACTACAACTCAAAATGTGTTTTTAATCATGACCACACAAATCAATCTCACACTCAACAACACTGAAAAATAACCACTTCTATGTCACCTTCTTTATATATGAAGAAGGCCTTAGGAGAAGACCAAAAAAAAACCCATCCTTTCAAGTGCCAAAATTAGAAAGACAACCTTATTCAAGTTTTGTCCTATAGAAATGGGCCTTGTTGCATGAGATAAATACTTGGAGAGGTTCAACCATTAGGAAAGGCTAATAATTCATACAAATGCGCATTTCTTACCTATAATATTGTTCCCTATAAAAAATGAGAAGTTTCCCTATCTCATGTGCTTAATCTAACATTAGATCAAAAGCGAAATAAATATAAAAGAAAACTACTTCTAAATATGGAAATCAAACTCCAAAAGAAGAAGAACTTCTATTTTAAAACTAGAATGCTAAATATAGAACACCAATTATAAAAATAGAAGTGGGTGTGATTTACACATGGATGCTAGAGGCATGTAGGTTCTCTCTCAATATTTTTCATAGATAATTGTAGCATATTATTTTTCACCGGTGAATCCGTACTTTTCACGCTTGAAATTATAGATATAGTTTGCCTCAAAAATATCAAGTATCTGTAACTAATTTAATTTGTTGGAAAGTGCAGGACGAGTGTTGTTAATCCTTGAAATTTTTTATTATGATGTCCTCAAAATCATTGATTGTTATGTAAGGATAGAAGTGGTCATTGTATTTTCTTGTTAACTCTAATAGTGTAATTCATTTTTTTGCATACAATTCCATAGTGGCTTATGTTTCATGGCATAGTCTTAATTAACTTTTTTTCACGTGACAAAACCACTTTCCTTAGTATTCCGAAGGAATCAAGGAAATATCACACATGCATGGGAATTTTTAATAAACTTCCCGAGTTCCATAGAACATGGAATATCGATCAACCCATCTATCAAAATTCCAAGCTAGAACACGTGTCAACGAAATTGAACCTGGGTGGATGGAATGAAATCCATCTATCCCCACCAATGGACAATCGTATCCTTGACATAGTATTAACTAACTTATGAACTCTTTCATTTTGAATTGTTAAATGTTCGATTTTGTGATGTTTTTTTTATGCTCTGATAAGTTTGACTTTTTTTTTGTTGCTTGAATGGTTGTCTATCCAAATAAATCAGTTTTAGGTTTTAAAGCATTTTTTACATATCGAGCACCTCTTCTTTTAACTAGATACTTAGGTCTTTAACTTCTTTGGATTTTGTAACTATATTAAGCACTAATAAAGTGGGTACACATTGAATTTTCTTGAATAATGGATCTCATTACCACAAACTATAAATAATAAGTTTCAATGTTGGAATTGGCAGCTAGAATTACAAATAATCCAATTCGGGAGTTAATATTGCCTATCTCCCCAATTATTAAATGGTGCTAGCTCAATGGAAGATAATATTTGCAACCAATAGGATGGTAATTTATTCCTTCATGTCCTACCATAAATTAATGAATGATATTGGAATGTGTTGCAAAGAAAATATTTTTATCTTGATTTATGTTAATGGTAATCCATTCTATTTATACAAGGGGGGTTTCAAACCATATTTTATGTTTCTTAGAGGGGTGTTTCAAATATCCTATCTAATTTTCTATGAGGGGGGTTTATAATTTCCCTTGTATGCATCTACGAGGGGGGTTCTAAAATCTTCTTGTATCTTTCTATGAGGGGCTTTCTAAACTACCCTTGTTTGTTGCTATGACGGGGGCTTATAAACCACCCTTGTAAGTTTCTATGAGGGGGGTTCGAAACCAAACTTATATGTTTCTATGAGGGGGTTTCCAAACCATAGTTATAGGTTTTTAAGAGGGGGGTTAAAACCACCAACTGATAGGTTTGTAAGAGGGGGGTTCAAAACCACCCACATAGATTTAAGAGGGGGTTTCGAAACCTTCCATGTAGGATTGTTAAAAGGGTGTATAAAAATGTCACCAGATTTATATATGGGGGGTTAAAACCATCTGCCAAAGTCACTTTTTGTGGTAGTTTAGATCTCTTCTAAAACCACAACTAAAAATATAGAATTTTAATGTCGATGGTTTTGGGATGGTTTTGTCAAAATTGATTCTAATGCCAAAACCACACCCAAAAGTCACCTTTGAGGGGGAAATACAATCCTCCAAAGGTAAAAATGTAATAGTTTTTAGTTCACGCCCAACTAGGATTTTGGTAGTACCACAAATGAATGTGTCCTTATAAGGCGTGTCACTTCATAGAAAACACCCATGGTATTCCCTATAGTCGCAAATACCTCCTCAAACAATAGTCAATAAGCTAATAAATTGAACCTAGATCGAAACCTATCCCACTTTAGTTGAATTTCCATCAAAAGATAAAGTCTAGTTCCATAGGAATACAAGGAACTCACTAATCTTCTAGCGCCTCCCCACAACTTGAGCTACATCATCATCCTTATGGAATTGAACAACAATACAACCACTTAATAAGACCAATAATTTCGATGGATATCCAAATAATGATTATCTTACTTCTATTTCCCAATCCAGATTGAATGTTGATCTACTCGCCATCAATTTTGACAATGGTTTTCTCCCTCATCTAAAACATTTAGTTCAATTTTACTTTGGTACCTAGGACAATATTCATGGGATATGCCTGCATTCACACTGACTTTTATTTTTTGCAGACCTTTTCACATGACAAACCTTCCACAAAATATACAGAAGGGATTGAAATGGCAGAATCAGAGTGTGAGAAAGTGTGGGTAGGAATGGTTCCATATAGCGAAGACAAATCCATAAATATTGTCTAGGTTTGATGCATATGAGTAGGTATGATGCCCTTGAATATCATCATCCCTAGTGCGTTGAGAGGGAGTAGGAATGAAGGAGCTCGATCTAGGGTTTATGTAGGTAGATTATCTATATTTGTACATAAATTACAGATCATGCATGCCACCTCCTCCAAAATATCCTACACATCAGGTTGTATATTTTCCTTATTCGAGTCATTAATCATAGTCCTTTCCCATTTGACTCCCACTTCATTAGAAGAGAGCATTGTTTCAGGTCTGACACAGTGTCAATTAAAAACAATCTAGAGTGTGGATCACTCCATTGAAATAATGGTTAGAATTTGAGGAGCATTTTCCCTTCATGAGTCACTTTATCCATTAAAATATTGTTAAAAATTATGACAAGCCGTCTCAAAGAATGGGAAAACAATTTGCTAGGATGTATTTTTTTTAACGGTTAATTATTTTTACAAAACATCATTAATTTTTATTAATATTCTTGTTAAGATATGTGTATGCTTACATAAATTGTTGTAAGAGGTGGTTGTTTATATATTTAATAACGGAAATTGAAACTTTCCCACTTAATTCAAACTTTCCTATTTAATTAATGAGTATGTGGGTGATTTTTCCTTCAATGGATGGCTTTGATTTTATTCCATTTCATATTTCTTACTTATATTGGCCTAGCAGTTTCCCAATACAAGCTTGTGCCCTTCCTTTAAATGCCTTTCCTTGTCCTTTGTCCCTTTTCTTCAGAGAATAAATCAATTTTGAAGTGCGAACTCTAAGAGAGAGGTGGGTACCATTTTAGAAGAAGTCAGTTTTCAACTATGTTAATGAAGTAATTAACCCATCCATGCACCAAACATCAACAATTTATCGGCTACCAAATTTACTAACCATCAACAATTTATCATGTACCGAAATTACCAAACATGACACATGAAATTTCAGATATGCTTTCTTTCTAGTCATCGGCCTCAAAAGTTAGATGCACATGTTGAATTTAGATACCCATTTCTCTAGACAGTTTGAAAGTGCTCTCCTCTGGCTGCCACAGACTTGGAGCTACTAATTTTGTAAGATGTTATTTTAAATTTTTATTTAAATTTGATAATAATCTAAAAATAATTTTAATGAAATTCTTCTTTGTTTTTTCCTAAACATGAAATAGTTTTTTGTTATTTTGATATTGAGTTGGATTAACACTTGTGTCTAACAAAGAGATGGAAAAAGGGTTTTATCTGTTCACAATTTTTTGAAAATAATTTATTTGATATATGTTAAAACTTAGTAACATTTTATTATTCTTGTAGTGTTAGTAATTGGTTGAAACAATTACTTTTACTCATGGCTGGAAAAAAACTCTAAACGAGTTAAAGTTGAAAGTGATTTAACATATCCATTTTTAGTGAAGGGAACATGAATGGCCCAAATAAGAGAGCAGGAACCATGAACTAGTTGGTACAAATTTTGACCCTCCCACAAAAAAACACATTGAGAATTAAATTGAACTCCATTATTTTCAATTTGAATGGAAAATGTATCACAACAAACAATTTTTATATAGTTTTTACAATAACAATTTTTACATATCCAAATTACTATGTCAAATTATATGTGTTTATATTATTATGTTTTTATAATATTAAAATAAAATGAATGACCTATATTAGAAAACTAAATTATTTTAGTTATGAATGAAGCAAAACAAAATAAATTTATTTTATGTATTTGTCATCAAAGTGCATCATGGATAACACATAGAAAACTCCACTTTAGTGTAAGATTTGTTGTATCTTGGTATGCCCATGTTCATGTGCAATAATAGTTTAGGATAATCCAAAACATACCATACCTTCGAAAAACAACCTTATTAAATGTTTTTTGACAAGGGAAGGAAAGAAAATGCAAGAACAATATGGATTGCAATGTGTTTTTTAAATGAATTGTCTCTACAAAGGGAATATTATATCTATATGGCCTTTTAACTCAATTCCTTTGGAATAAAATGGCACAATTTCAATTACACCATTGGTGCAACATGCTAATCTTGAAAATTTTGATATGACGCATTACATGTGTTCCCTAACATTAACCCGTATAAATGATTTATGCTTCCACCTTTATTTTGTTTCGTAAGTTTATGACCTAAAAAACTTCATAAACATAATGTGGGAACATGTTACTATTGAGTTGTGTGTGTCACTCTTAGTAGGTTGTTTTGATTCACACTCGATTTTCAAAGTACATTATCAACAAAAAAATGGGTAAATGAGTCTATTGTTATCCTTTAATTGGAAATTAATCTCTTTAATAGAAACATATATTTTAATTGAAAATTAAAATGTCACAATTTCAATTACACAATGGATGAAACATGTTAACCTTGCAAAAATTTGTATGTTGCATTAAATGTGGCTTGCATTAACCTTCCTAAAGGACTATAGGTTCCATATTTTGTTGTTTTTAAGTTTATCACTTAGAATAATGTTAGAACATGTTACTTTTGAGTTGTGTGTCACTGTTATTAGGTTTTTTTGTTCCACCCTCAATTTCAAAGAACATTATTAACCAAAAGCAGGGGTATATGAGTCCATTGTTATGTTTTAATTGGAAATTAAACTCCTCGAATATTTTAATTGAAAATTAAATTATTTAATAAAAACATTATTATTGAAGGGTAAGTTTTTTAATAAAAATTCATTGTTGAAGGGTTATTTTTTCACTAAAACATTGTGTGGGAGGCAAGATAAAAGTTCAAAACTTCAAAAAAAAAAGTTGGAAGGGAAGAGATGAAATGAAATTACAACATTGATCGAAAGGCCCTAACAATGTCATCGAAGGTTTGGGGGTGATTGCATCCAAAGGGTTTGAGTGTTCTTGGTAAAAATTGTGGGCCTTCTTCACATCATTGAAAGTGATATATATGACAAGGATGAGCACCAAACTTTACATGTCACATGAATCATCGGTGAGATCTACCACACTTTTTAAAAACTCCTCTTTTCCACTATAATTCGGTCTCATTTCAACATTATTATAATATATTATTTAAAAATAAATAATTATGTTAATACCCTCAAACACTACCTACACTAGTACATGACCTTACATTTTGAGGGCTATTATAATTGTGCTTATATATATCTATATCTATATCTATATATAGATAAATATTGAAATTTTTGAAACAATTGATGTGTACAAAAACAAGTCATTCTTTGTAATTGTTCAAAATATTGTAAAGAAATTCCATCATTTAAGTCACTTGCTCTGATGAGAAAAAAATGCATTATATTTTGTAAAAAAATCAACATACTAATTAAAAAACTTGAATTTCATGTGGTCGTACAAAATATCCATAGATACGAAATATATATTTTGAAAGCTTATTCAATTTTATACATTCCTTCTTCTTTCAACATATTCAGATTTGTTGTGTAAATACCTTGAATCATCCCTCCAAGTCAATAGATTGTTATTTTTCCATGTTTGTATTTCTATCGGCATGTCATGAAAGACCATCATTAACTTCCATTCACCCAAACCCTTCAACTAGGTGTTATGGTCAAAATGGAATTCTATCCCAGCGTAGAGAGTAACAAAAAGTAAAGAGGCCCAAAGAAAAACTAGGGATCATGTTTGAGTATCAAATACCTATTTGAATTGTCAATCTATGAATGGGAATTTCATGTGTATATGCACCAAAAATATATCTCGATTGACTATAGATATGAGAGAGGGAAAATGTGATGTGATGTCCCTGAAATCCGTAATATTTTTTTTTGTAGGACTGATAATATTGCTAAGATATTAAGGGACATCTTATTCTTAACCGCATAATTATAAACTCGATAAGAACTATGCCTAAATTCTGAAACTGTTTTTCCTTTTAGTATGATTTCTATTTTATGATGACGTTTAATGTCATTCTTTTATATTCTGATGTACTAGTAGTTATGTTTATTTTATCTGGCCTTATAATATTATGATATTGTTTTATTCATGTTTGATTACATGTTACTAAACAATGAGGCTAACTTACCTCTGTACTTAATGGAGAGGAGTCACGAGATTTTCCCTAACGAATCACTCAGAAAGGTAAGGAAATACCATGATAATCAGATTACTTAGTTCTTGCGAACTAATGCATGACATATCTATTCTTATTGTAGGCATTTTGATGCTAGACCTATACTACCAGTGTGTGATGGGAAAAGTAGAATACTTAGCACCTAAAGTTTCTAACCCTAAACACTAAGGGTTTTGGTATAGTATTAAAAAATGTGTGAAATATCAATGAGAAAATGTGTGAAGTTAAAACTATAGAGGAAGGATTTACATCTCATTCATAGTGGCAGGTAGTTGGTAGGTTTTAATATGCCAATGTGAAGGGATGTGTGGATCCTCCATGATGGAAAAATCCATAAAACCCTTGATAGGGTTTCGTAGTCCACCTTTACATTGCGTTTTCGCTGTTGGAAATGGGGGGTGATCTCCATCGTTGAGCTGTGCAGATAAGGGTGATAATTTATAGTGCAGGCATGAATTGTTTGGCAGTTTTGCATTCACGGTTACGGTTTAACTTGTTCATACTTTTGTTTTGATGTTTTGTAATACAAACCTCTAATGCATCACAGTTTCCATTTGTAGTTTTGGGCGAGTGTGGGATGCTCTGTGGCTCTGGAAAATGAAAAAGGTCCGACAATGCATTCCAAGTAAGCCCATAAGATGAGGGCCTTTACCCAACTGATTGGTTTTTTATGGGGTTTGTAGGGGTTCTCTATGTGAAGTTTGTAATCGGCTTCCCAATTAGGATTCCCGAGGGTTTGGGGAAAATAGTGAGGATGCTCAGTCTTAAATCATGGTTTGGATTTTGCGGTTCACTTACCATTTGGGAGTTTGTGAAAATTGTACATGACTGTGTAATTTGAAACTCTGTGCTAGATGTTTAAAATTGTGTTTTGTTTGATTTAATTCAGCTCTTCATTTGTTGTGAGAACTGTGGTTTAATTTATTCGATGGTTAAAATTATATGAGTGCCACTTCTCTATAATAGCACTATGATAATGTCATTTTGATAGTTTATTCTTCACTATGGATACAATTCAGGTCTTTGATCCCACTCTATATTTGATGGAATGTTATATCATTTTAAAGGGTATACCTATGTTAATTATTAAATGGTTTCCATTGGGAATTTAGCTTATGTTTTTAAAGACAATGGGAAAATCCATAGCTTCATGCTCGATTTGGTTTCATAGTAGATTCCTTTCTGTTTGTTTATTACTTCATTGTAACATTTATTGGAATGTGTTCTGTATGTTTTCAGGGGGAAACCCTATCTCTATTAAGCGTTTATATGTTTTGATATATTACTTGGCGTAGGATGATAATACCATTGTGTTTTTTGTTTTAATGCTCTGGTTTTGATGGCGGCCAAAATTGTGTTGCCCAAGCTGGACTTAATGACGTATCCTGTGAGTCTGTAAAGTTTATAATTTATATTTTTCACCTGTAGAGTATGAACAATCTTACGGTATTTGTGTAATGGATTCGATAGTTGATTTATTGTTTATGTTTGTTATTTATCTATTTTTGTTAAATGCTCCTAGCCAGAGCTCATGAGATTCGATCTTGGGTTTTGATAGTTGTTTCATTGTTTATAATTTTGACTGGTTTAGATTTTGGTTTTAAAAATGTAAATTGTTCCTCTGGAAACGTTGACCGGCCCTCAACCTTTGTGTTAGAGGAATGAAGATAGATTACACACACACACACACACACACACACACATACATACATACATAGATACATACATACATACATACATACATACATATACATATATTACACACACACACACACACACACACACACACATACATACATACATACATACATACATACATCTATCTTTGATGCTGACAAATGTTAATATGACAACGTACTTAGGTTAGCCTATGGTTGGAGATTCATTCTTTTTGGAAAAATGAAAGTTTAAAGGTTATGGTGGATGACTATGTAATTTTTCTTAATTGTTTTAAAGTTTATAAACATCGATTGCTAAACAATGGTTTATGTGGTTTAGTTTCTAAGGGATTCGATCCCTGGTTCACGTTTATGGATATTTTCTTATCCTATTTATTGGTTGGTTTAATGTTAAAAGCATCGACTATTGCACATATTTCATATGGTTATCTTTGGTTTGTTAAGGGATTCGATCTTAGATTATTTGATTAGTTGTATTTAGAGTGTTTATTAGTTTGGTTAATGAGTAGTTTAAATGATAACATGGACGTCTATAATTTGTTTATTTATTTTACATAGTTTACTTCATTGGATGGATAAATTTATTCGATGAGGTTTTTTTATTTTATTAAGGTCGTAGAACTTTGGGAATTCTCTGTAATTGTATACTTAAGGATTTTATTTTTACTCCATTTTTACAAATAAGACTGGTGTCGTGATGTAGGGTTTAGTTTTAGTATGATTTGAAATAGGTTTCGTTATTAAATTTATTTAGAAAACTAAAGGTTGGATCTAGACTAAACCCTAACATATAATAAAGTATTTCAAAACTAGTTTAAAACAACTTTGAATATGAATTTTTCCCTAAAATCTATATAAGAATTAAAAACTGGGATTCTAATTTAATTAATAAAACAAACGTGAAACATTTATTCAAACTGATGGTGAGTAAAATTATAGATCTTAATCCAAAGTATAATGGATATAATTACAACTCGTAAGCATAATTAAAATAGCTTGGAAATGTAGAAACGTCTTACTTGCAACTATGAAACTTGTAATGGCTAAAGGACCTCGCACACTTAAACACCCAGAATTAATAAAACACTATCTTTTTCTAACCTTAGGAATGTTAACCAAATAAATTTAGAACTACCTTGTTGCTCCCAAACATGACCCGAAACCATTTCCGGTTCTGATCCGGATCCCCCCGGGCTGGCTCCAACATGCAAGTGATCTAGAAATCCTAAAGGTGAGGAGGTTGTTGTCGGGAAAATCAGGCTTTGTATAAGAATGCTTGTTCTTTGAAAATTCTCTCCAAGACTATTTAGCAACAATGATCAGATCCCTAATCCTTCTCTTGGCTTAGGTCTTACAGAAAATATTTTAGGAAAGGGAAGTTGGTTTAAACTTCAGTTGAATAAAGAATTCATTACTTTCTTGAAAATAATTTTTAATTTCATTTATATGGAATTAATAGTTATTTTGTTTAACTAGGAACTTTTTACTAGTTCCTACTTGAGCTTTAGAAAAGCATTAGAGGAAATTTCAACTCAAAATGGGCCTCCTAAGAAAAATAATAAAATAATATTTATTAATTTTGGAGGAAGAAAAAAAAACTACTTTTTTTGTTCGTATTTTCGACATATCTCCCTGTGTTTTTACTCAAATTTCGATTGGGAGAGCTCCCTGGATGCGAAATTAAATTTTGCATCATGTTTTTTAGGTATATCTCGTTTTTGGGGTATCGGTATCTGCCAAAAGTATCCCGAGTGGGTACTCGTTGGATGCGAAATTTAATTTCGCATCCAGGAAGCTCTCTCAATCGAAATTTGAGTAAAAACATAGGAAAATACGAACAAAAAAATTATTTTTTTATGATACCTATCCCCAAATTTATATTAAAAAATTGTTTAAGACCTATACGGTATTTAAAATTTAAAGAAATTTCATTGGCTAACACATGATGACATGGAATTTGAATTATGGTTAAAAGGCCCAGTTTGAGTTGAAATTTCCTCTAATGAATATTTATTTAATTATTTTAGTGTATAATAACTACATAGACTCTCACTTATGATTTTAGTTATCTTATTTCTTTATATATATTCTTTGATACATAATATATAAACTTTACATATTATTCTTAATATTAATTCATGCATCATATATCATAATTTATTTATTTTGATGCTTCCCTTAGTTTACATTATTTCTTTCATCAAGGCAATACATAGGGTTTCGTCAGTCAACGAGGTTAGGAAGCTCTAGATCCTCCTTGCATGTTGGATTACCTCATATTTCGTTGTAGTTTTTCAAGTCCTTAATGAGAAGTATATTTTAAATTTCATTTAATTAACTTAAAATAAGAATGATAAGGGTCGATGCTATTCATATTCGTTCTCACTCAACACACTTAATTTCAGTAACCCTTAGTGTTATTCAAAGCCTAAGCTCAACACTATTAATTAGGTGTTACACTAGTGCAATTCCAGAGCTTCTCCCTCAATAGTAATATTATGATGTATTTGTATAATACACCTACGGATACAATGGCCAAAGAGCTGATGCTCCAAGGCTTATGCTCAACATCAATTTGGAATGCTCCAGGGCTTATGTCCGACACTTCCAATCTCATAAATCATGTGCTCCAAAGCTTATTCTCAACACAAAATCTCATAACTCATGTGCTCTAGAGCTTATGCTCAACACAAAATCTCATAAGTCATGTGCTCTACAGGGATAATTTTAGGGGTGAATTTTAGCCCAGTGGGCTATTTTTCCATGTTTTTCTCCCAAAAAAGATTTGCCATTTTGCATTTTTTGAAGCCCCGTTTCGCCCAATTTTGATGGAGTAAAACTTTTTCACCCTAAAAATCTCCAAATTATTATATAAACGATATTAAATCCTTGGAAATTAAAATATTTCTTGAAAAATATCGCCAATCATTTTATAGTTGGTGTCTTAAGAATTGGTAATATTCGTTAACATTTATACACATTTAAATAAGTATGGTTCCTTAAAATCATCCTTGGTGCTCTAGAGCTTGTGCTCTAGAGCTTATGCTCAACACAAAATATCATAACTCATGTGCTTCAGGGATTACACCCAACACATTATAGAACTCAATCATGCATTCATTCTTCTGCACAATACATCACAATAATCATATCAGTATGTGCATTAGGGATAATCACATAAAAATCTAATACATAGTACCACGCCAATAATATTTTTTCATCAGGGCCTACGACCAACATATATAATCATATACAAGATAATAAAACATGTGCATAGGCTCATGCCCAATATATCCATCTGACGTAGGGGCATCCTTCTCTCCATTCAAAATTCCTATCTCAATATTGGATCATCCCTAGAAGGGGTTTTCAATTCTGAATTGACAATATTTAAACCATCACACTGTAAAGAAGCCTATGATTTTATTTGATTCTAGATGGATGATGAGTAAGTTGAGTGAGTCACTAAGAGGATGAGTGAGTCATTGAGTCATTAATGAGTCATGTAAACAAATCCCTCAATTAGTGGAAGTGAGTCATGGGATAGACTTAAGGGTTTTCTATAATTAGGTTTAGTTGGAAGATTATGAGGATATGAACTAGAATGGTTCATAAATTCAATTGTGTATATATATATATATATATGTAAGCCTGCGAGGCATAGATAAACAATAGACAGAAAAATAGAGAAGTAGAGAAGAATAGAAGATACAGAGGTAGAGATTTCAGTAAGACTTGTAGTATTATGAGATAGAGAAGAAAGTCCTATCAAATACATATCATGCCTAAGGGAATTAGGACATAGAATCTAAAACACTTTTGTCTATACAGTTTCATTGTGTTAGTAAAGAAATCCTATTTCGGCTAAATCTCTGTATAAATTTAATTATGTTTGAATATATGCGTATATGAATAAATGTTAGATTAATCTCTGTTAATGATTGAAAATCATGTGTGTGAGTTAAGGCTTCTGAGAGGGAGTAAGAAAGAGATTGATTAATCAATTCTCTGATTAATCGAAGGAGATAAACAATCCATTTATGGTTGCATGAATGATAAATGTGTGTGCAAAATTGTTGCAAATTCAGGATCTACAGAGATTGATCACTGCAAGGTTAGATGAATACTGAGAGGATTTAAGTATGTGCAAGACTTGGATGATCAAGATCAGGGAAGGAAGAAATCCATGGCTGAAAATAGATTTTGCAAATATGTGCCAAGTTAAACCTTGCATAAAACTGATCGCCCAAATAACCAGATCGTATGGTGGAGATATGAGTTGAGAGAAGATCAATGGTCATAGTTCATTTCTGTAGAAAAGGGAGACAGATATGCAAAGTTAGTCAATATTTCCGATCCAAAATAGATCGACGGTGGAGAGCGAGTAAGAAAAGAATCAATGGCACGAAAGTGTTAAAGTGTGGGAAATGCAACTTCAAAAGACAAGTTGGATGAAGTTTCAACTTCCGCGATCCAAGGTGGAAATTGAAGTACAGAAGTCGGAAGCCGAGAAAGTGGAGAAATGAAGTTGTGAAAGTCGATTTTCCAAGTTCCGTAGTCCGAACTGGAAAGCGCGAAAGTGTGGGTGCAGAAGTGCGAAATTTCTGAACTCTAAAAAATTGGAGAATTGATCTTCCAATTTCCACATTCCGAAGTGTTGAAGAAGTGCGGAAGGACAGGAATTCAAAAATCGAAAAAGTAAGGTTTCTGATTTTCGATTTCCACACTTTTGAAAGGTGAAAGGTGGAAATATCGTGTGTGAAAGGAATCATGCAGAAAACAAATATTTAAAGGGAGGAAGAAGGTTTAAGACAACTATTTCACTATCAGGAAGGCTTTAAAGTCCCTCCATGCTCTGAAATTCATGTGTTTGAGCTCAGAGATGGAAAAATATGGCACCAATAGGGGGGGTTGGCTATCGATATCTAATCAATATAAATCATGTGCAGTGGGGCATACATCCAATATATAAACATAAACATCAAAGTAACTCATATGCAGTGGGGCTGATGCCCAATATAGTCAAGGTCAAAATTATGGATATTACATCCCTCCCCGCTTAGAACAACATCGTTCCATTGTTTTAGGGACCAGGAATGAAGTCATGAAACAAGGCGGGATAAGCCTTTTCATGGTGGGTTCATTCTCCCATGTGACTATGGTTAGCTTCCTGAGTTGCACTTCTCTTTCATCATGAATGTTAAGGGGTTCTGGCATAAACTCTCATTTAGGTTCCACCTTTAGGAAGGACCAATCAATCACATGTTTAGTATCATATACATATTTCTTCAATAAAGATGCGTGAAAAACATTATGAATCTTTATATGACCAGGTAAAGCTAATTCATATGGCACTAGCCATCTCTTGTCCAATATCTCAAAGGGTCGACAAAATTTAGGTGCCAACTTTTTGCACCTTCCCAAGATCAATGAGCCTCTTTTCACTTTTACTTTTAAGTAAACATGTTCACCGATCTAGTAATCTTTAAATTTTCTTTTCTTATCCGCATAACTTTTCTGTCGGTCTTTTGATTCCTTGAGATTATGTTGTACTTTGGTGACTAACTATTCTAGTTCCTTTATTAATTCTAGTCCTAACATGAGCATGTCCACCGGGCTATTCCAAGTCATCGGTGTCCTACACTTTTGGCCATAGAGTACCTCAAAGGGACTCATTTTGTTGGAGGCCTGGCATCCATTCTCATATGCAAACTCTGTGAGGTGAAGATAATCCTCCCACTTTGTGGGATTGTTCATCACGTATATTCTAAGCATGTCCTACACAATCTTATTTACCCATCATTAGAATTGAAGTGCCATTTAGATCTTCAAGAAGATAGTTCTGAATTATCATAGCAGTAAATCGAGAATGAAGATACAAACTGAACAAAACAAACTAGACATGAAACACATGAGTATTTCTCATGAATTTACAGTATCATTGTCATTAATTAAATTCAATGTTACAATAGTTTACATAAAGGAATAATTCGAATGCATTAGGGAGCAAATCGAATCTACTAACTGGATCTAACTGTACCTAACTAACTAGCTAACTCATGGTGTCTCAATCAATATTGCAGTCCAATAGATAAACTCCTAGATGTCCAACCAACTCATGCAATCAATAATAACTAGTTAACTCAGTGAAACTGAGCGTGGTAAGTGGGAAAAGGCACCTAATCCACATGCATTAGCCATGCATAACTTGTGCTAGATAAATAATTGTGATCTAACTGGAAGCTAAGTAATATTAACTATTTCCAAATCCAACTAATTGATTAAGGTTGGTTCCCAAACCCCCACTGGCTCGTAAAATGTATGGATTGGTCTAGGAGGCGCCCAAACTAATGCATGCACATGTAGTAAGTGGCAGTTAACCTATAGCAGTTTTCTCCACCCTCTAATAACTGGTACATGTGGCCCCATTAGGCCAAGTGGACCCAATTGTACTAGTGGATCCAAATAATTAATTAAGGTTCCTAAGTTAGGCTAAATAATCTAAATAGAAAGTATGGTCAAGGGAGGATTAATAATCCTAACACCCCCACTGAATCTTAACTTGGACAACTGTGGGCCCTGGTAACAAGGCCATAGGTTTCCCAAATACAATCTACAAGAAAGTAAAAAAATGCTGCTTAATAAAACCAAGGAAACATGGTAAAACCTCTTGGGAACCCCCCCCCCCTCAAAATAAGTAGGAATACAAATTTTGAATAAAAACTTGTGAAACTTTTTGCTTCCATTTGTAGCACTATGCAGCAGCAAATCCAGTATTTTAGTTCTTCTGTGCAGCTGAACCTATGAATCCAAGAAATTTGTTTATTTCTAGAGGAATATTCCTCTTTGGAAGAATAATAATGTACTGAATTGAATGAGAAATATAAACAACTACATATTGCAAACTGGACCCATGTAAAGCAGCTGAAATCAACTGAAGAGAGAGAAAACGTATTTGAGAATTTCAACCATCTGAGGAGCACCCAATAATATGATGTATGTCAGAATTGAAAAACAAACTATGAGTGGTAAAAACAGCCCCATGTGTTAGGAGCAAGTGTCCAGGTGGATGCAAAATGTCTTCCTCTTTACTAGTTCTGTGAGGGGATGAGAAAGTGACCAAAGGTAGAGAATCCCTGGGACTATGGAGAGTGAATGCTTGAGCTCCATAATATGATATTTATTTAGAAATAACCAATAATTTACAAAATATAATATCAGCAACCTCATAGGAGAGAACTAACATCGAATCCTCAACAACAAAATTTAAGGAGACTTGCAGTGCTTGATTTCTCACACCAAAATTGATGAAACCAGTTACAAGAAATACTGAAAGCTCTTGCATCTTAAAACCTGAAACACATATTATCATATCAGAAAATAAATCAGATCCAAAACTGTGCTCCACTGATATGGTAGAAGCACAACGTTTTCCTTCTTCAAAATTCTGATTTTTGGTGCATGCAATCCTATAGGAATTTACTGGAAGCTCTAGATTAATGAGGGTGAATGGATCACTCCTATAATATGATATTATTTGAATAATATCCATGGTATTACTTATCTACACACCAGAAACATTATTATATATAAATAAATCAAATTCCTCTACATTTTCTGAAACAGTCACCGGTAAACTATGCACAAAATTTAAAGAATCACTGGAGAATTTTTGCAAAGATTAGAAGGAGTGTTTTTCTTCAAAAATAGAGATTCGAATGTCTTCTTCTGGATCAGTGATGTGAGGAGATGAGATATCATAGATATAATACACTTTTGGAGAAGTAGGAGAAGGATTCACTCCAAGGATACTTTTTTCAATTCGAATTGACTGTAGGGAAAATTCTGCTTCTTCTTCATCTTAAACAATTTGCTTTTCTGTAGGAGAGGGAATGAAATCATCATGCTAGATTTTATATGAACCTATCTCAACATCTGGGATTTTAGAGTGATCTCCCATATGAATTCTAGGTCCTCCTGATAGAGGGAAAGTGATGAAGGATTTCATGAAGGAGACCATGTGGTGGGATGCTCTAGAATCTATCAAATAAACCTTCAATGGAGAGAGGCTTGCATGAAAGCATATCTCATCTTCTTCAGTATGCTTTTCATCATCCGACATCTTTGCACCTTGTGTAAGGGAAATATTGTTCTATACACATAGATATTTCATCTAGTCGAGGGTCTTCTTCATGTACGAGTCTTCTGGATGAAAACCCTTCATACAATAGGGACACTCAAACTTCTTTTTTTATTAGAGCTGGAGGCTCCTTTGGAAGTATGCTGATTCTATTTAGGATTCGAATCAGCCACTTTAGGCTCCTTCTTCTTTTATTTCTCTTTGTCTTCCACTTTTCTAGAGTCAGTAACTAGGAGAGCTTGATATTTGGAAGTCTTGATGACTCCCATTCGAATAAAATTTTCTTGATCCTTGATTAAGGACTCACAAAAGGAATCAAGTGAAGAAATTTCCCAATCACGGATGCTTTCTCACTTCGAATCAAATATAGAAACAAATACAAAATACTCAGCTCCAAGTTTGCTAAAAATGGAGAGCACATTTTTCTCATCCTTCCTTTCTACTGCACACTGTCTACATTGAAATGCAAGAGCCTTGAATTTAGTAAAGAATCATTCAATAGTCTTGAAACTACTAGGATGTAAAGCTACCAGCTCATTCTCAAGGAGGTATCCCTAAAGCTCACCTTCTTTTCCAAACAAGCCTTCAATATTCTCCGTGGATTCTTCGGGTGTCCTCAAACCTTCAAGGTGGAAGAGGAGATATTTGGATATATGAATGCATAGATAACCAAAAGCTTCATCACAATGGTTCAGGAACTTGTTCTTTTCAAATGGATGATGGGGCTCAGCCTCCCTTCCAAGTATTATCTTGAGGTAGCCATGCTTGTGCAATGGTAGGTGCATATCAATCCTCCAATCAAGATAATTGGAAGATGAAATGATCTGTGGTGTAAAATATTGAGAATCCATAATTATCCGGATGAAAGATCACAAAACTTCACACAAGCTATGTAGCACCTGTAGAGTTTCACTACAAAACAAACTAAAACATTTGAATTGTTAGAATCATGTTTTTCCTCTTGACATGAACATATTTTAAGGGTTCGGCATGCCCTCTCCGCCACTCTGAATAAATTCATAGGAAACAAATCATCATAGGGACTTCTATGGATCCATCTGCTTCTGATGTTCAATTGAGAGAAACAAACATGAAACCTTCCTGAGAAGGCTCTTATACCATATTAGAATTGAAGTGCCATTTATATATTCAACCAGATAGTTCTGAAACATGATTGCAGTAAATGGAGAATGAAGATACAAACTGAACAAAACAAATTACACATTAAACAGATGAGTATTTCTCAGGAATTTACAGTATCATTGTCATAAATTAAATCCAGTGTTACAATAGTTTACATAAAGGAAGAATTCAAATGCATTAGGGAGAAATTCAAATCTACCAACTAGATTTGACTCTACCTAACTAACTAGCTAACTCATGGTGTCGTAATCAATATCAGAGTCCAACATATCAACTCCCAGATGTCCAACCAACTCATACAATCAGTAATAACTAGTTAACTCAGTGAAACTGAGTGTGGTAGGTGAAAAAGGAACCTACTCCGCATGGCGCCATACATAAATAGTGATAGCTAATTGATTGTGATCTAACTGAAAGTAACTAGAAGCTAAATGAAAATAACTAGTTCCAACTCCAACTAACTTATGGAGGTTGGTGTCGGGACTCCTAGTAGCTCCTAAAATGTAGGGATTGGTCTAGGAGGCACCTAAACTGATGCATTCACATGCAATAATTAGCAGTTAACCTCTAGTAATATTCCATAAAATATATTAACTAGTAAATGTGGCACCATTAGGCCAAGTGGACCCAATGGTACTATTGGAACCAAATAAGTAATTAAGGTTCCTAATTTGGGCTAAATAATCTAAATAGAAAGTATGGTCAAGGGAGGATTAATAATCCTAACACCCCCCCTAAATCCTAACTTAGACAACCGTGGGCCCTGGTAACAAGTCCATAGGTCACCCAAATACAATCTACAAGATATTAAATAATGCTACTTAATACAATTGAGGAAACAAGGGAACCCCCCCCCCGCCTCAAAATAAGTAGGAACACAAATTTTGAATAAAACTTGTGAAAACGTTTGCTTCCGTTTGCAGCAATGTTGAGAAGCAAATGCAGTATTTTGGTTCTTCTGTGCAGGTGAACCTCTGAATCCAAAAAAAATTCTTTATTTCTAGAGGAATCTTCCTCTTTGGAAGAAGAATAATGTACTGAACTGAATGAGAAATATAAATAGTTGCACATTGCTAACTGGACCCATGTAGAGCAACTGAAATCAACTAAAGAGAGAGAAAAAGTTCTTGATAATTCAAATCACGTGAGGAAAACCCAAGAATATGATATATTTCAGCTTTGAACATCAAACCATGAGTGGTAAAATCAGCCCCATGTGTTAGGAGGAAGTGTCCAGGCGGATGCAGAATGTATTCCTCTTTACTAGTTCTGTGAGGGGATGAGCATGCGACCAAAGATAGAGAATCCCTAGGACTATGAAGAGTGAATTATTTAGCTCCATAATGTGATATTTATTCAGAAATAACCAATAATTTACAAAATATAATATCAGAAACCTCATAAGGGAGAACTAACATCGAATCCTCAACAACAAAATTTAAGGAGACTTGCGGTGCTTGATTTGTCACACCAAAATTGATGAAACTAGTTACAAGAAGTATTGAAAGCTCTTGAATCTTAAAACCTAAATCACATATTATCAGATCAAAAAATAAATCAGATCCAAAAATTTTCATATGAGATCCAAAACTGTGCTCCACCGAGATGGTAGAAGCACAATTCTTTCCTTCTTCAAAAATTCTGATTTTTGGTGCATGCAATCCTATAGGAATTTACTGGAAGCTCTAGATTAATGAGAGTGAATGGATCACTCCTATAATCTGATATTATTTCAATAATATCCATGGTATTACTTATCTACACACCAGAAACATTATTAGATATAGAGAAATAAAATTCCTCTAACTTTTTTGAAATAGTCATCGATAAACTATGCAAACAATTTAAAGAATCACTGGAGAATTTTTGCAAAGATTAGAAGGAGTGTTTTTTCTTCAAAAATAGAGATTCAAATGTATTAATCTGTATAATCCATGTGAAGAGATGACGTATCAGAGATATCATACACTTCTAGAGCAACAAAAGTAGGATTCGCTCCAAGGATACTTTTTTCAATTGGAATTGACTGTAGGGAAAATTCTATTTCTTCTTCATCATCAAAAATTTGCTTTTCTGTAGGAGAGGGAATGAACTCATCATGATTTATTTTATCTAAACCTCTCTCAACATATGAGATTTTAGAGTCATATCCCATATCACTGCTAGGTCTTCTTGATAGAGGGAAAGTGATGAAGGATTTCCTGAAGGCAACCATGTGGTTGGATGCTCCATAATCTATCAAATAAACCTTTGAAAAGAGAGGCTTGCATGAAAGCATATCTCATCTTCTTCAGTCTACTTTTCATCATTAGATATCTTTGCACCTTCTGGAAGGGAAATATTGTTTTGTACACATAGAGCTTTCATTTGGTCGAGGGTCTTCTTAATGCACAAGTCTTCTGGATGAAAACCCCTCATACAATAGGGACACTCAAACTTTTTTTCTTTCTTAGATCTGGAGGCTCCTTCAGAAGTATGCTGATTCTATTTAGGCTTAAAATCAACTACTTTGGACTCCTTATTCTTTGATTTCCCTTTGTCTTTCATTTTTCTAGAGTCAATAACTAGGAGAGCCTGATCTTTGGAAGTCTTGATGACTCCCATTCGAATCAACTTTTCTTGATCCTTGATTAAGGACTCGAAAAAGGAATCAAGTGAAGGAATTTTCCAATCAGGGAATATTTCTCTCTTGGAATGAAATATAGAAACAAAGAAAGAATACTTAGGGTTGATTTTGCTGAAAATGGAGATCACATTTTTCTCATCTTTCCTTTCTACTACACATTCTCTACAATGAAATGCAAAAGACTTGAATTTAGTAAAGAATTGCTCATAGTCTCGAAATTGCTGGGATGTAAGGCTACCAGTTCATTCTCTAGGAGGTATCCATGAAGCTCATCTTTTTTTGCAAACAAGTCTTTAAGCTTCTCCCCAAATTCTCTGGGTGTCCTCAAACATTCAAGGTGGAAGAAGAGATCTCTAAATATATAAGTTCTAGATAACCAAAAGATTCATCACAATGGTTCAGGAAGTTATTCTTTTCAAATGGATGATGGGGCTCAACCTTCCTTCGAAGTATTATCCTAAGGTATCCATGCTTGCACAAGGGCAGCTTCATATCAATCCTCCAATAAAAATCATTGGAAGTTTTAAGGATCAGTGGTGTAGGAGATTGAGAATCCATAATTCTACGACTGAAAGATCACAAAAATTCACACAAACTACATAGCACCTATCGATTTTCATTGCAAAACACAGTGAAACATTTGAACTATTAGAATCATATTTTTCCTCTCGACATGAACATATTTTCAGGGTTCGTCATGCCCTCTCTGATACTCTGAATAAATTCAGAGGAAGCAAATCATCATAGGGACTTCTATGGAAACCCAACTGCTTCTAATGTTCAATGGAGAGAAACAAACATGAAACCTACTTGAGAAGGCTCTGATACCATATTAAAATTGAAGTGCCATTTATATCTTCACGTAGATAGTTCTGAATTATGATTGTAGTAAATGGAGAATTAAGATACAAACTAAACAAAACAAAATAACACAAGAAACAGATGAGTATTTCCTAGGAATTTACAATGTCATTATCATTAATTAAATCCGGTGTTACAATAGTTTACATAAAGGAATAATTTCAAAGCACTAGGGAGCAGCTCTAATCTACTAACTGGATCTAACTGTAACTAACTGACTGGATAACTCATGGTGTCTCAATTAATATCAGAGTCCAACAGATCAACTCCCTGATGTCCAACCAACTCATACAATCAGTAATAACTAGTTAAATCAGTGCAATTGAGTGTGGTAGGTGAACAAGGAACCTACTCCACATGGAGCCATGCATAACTATTGATAGCTAACTGATAGTG